>WEKX01013755.1:56755-83037 GCA_013390025.1 Pitta sordida | reverse complement strand
AGTGTGTGGTCACCTACACAGTAAAGATATTCTTCCTCATATTCAGGGGGGACTTCCTGTGTGTCAGTTTATGGCAGTTGCCTTGTATCCTAGTGGTTGGCACGACAAAAAGAGCCTGGCTCCACCTTCTTGGCAATTCACCTTTAAATATTTATACACATTGATGAGGGTCCTTCTCACTTGTGTCCTCTTGAAGCTGGACAGGCCCAGCTCCCTCAGCCTTTCCTTGTACAAGAAATGCTCCAGACCCTTAATCATCTTTGTTGCCCTCTCCTGGACCCACTCCAATATTTCCATGTCTCTCTTGTACTGAGGAGCCCAGAACTCCACATGGCACTCCAGATGTGGCCTCACTAGGGCTGAGTAGAGGGGCAGGATCACCTTCCTCGACCTATTGGCAATGTTCTTCCTAATGCATCCCAGGATTATATTGGCCTTCTTGGCCACAAGGGCACACTGCTGGATCAGAGATTCCTTGACTTTCTGTGAGCAAAAGTCACATAGGAAAACCAGAGTACCAGATATTGAGAAGGAAGGTGTACAGCATTGGGATTGTAATGTTTTAGATGAGCTGCATTACAGAAAAAAACTTTTTTTGCCTTCTCCACGTAGTTTCATGATTGTTTCTTCTTTTGCCCTTCCAAACCAGGTTAATGCAAATTATAAGAATCTGTGCATGTTCTACTAAAGCCCTCACATGTGCAGGCCATTGAAAAGAGTCACTGAAGTGTATGAGCAAGCATAAGGCATAGCACCAGAGGGACTGAGGCACAAAAGATCTTTGAGAAAGGTCTCAGCAGCTCGCTGAGGGGGAACAGATAGAAGAGGCATCATTCATTTAACATGATTCTATTACCAGATAAAATAGAGAAAACTAGATGTGTACTTCATTGCAAGCACACTAGCAGAGTGTTAGAGCTTAAAATGTATTAGATAGATCCATAAAAGAGGAAAACCTTGACAAAAGTACAAACATAATTAATACAGTTTTTTCTACAACCATTTTGGTTTCTTACATCATTGCTTTCTGCACATTTGTCCTTTTCCTGCACATTTGTCCTCTTTTGCCCTCTTTTGGCTCTCGCAGCCAGCACCTTCCCTTCCTAGTTCAATTTCTTGCTCTCATTTCATTGCATATTCAATCCAAGGTAAGCAGAAGCAAACAAGTCACAGAAGCACCAGGATAGTGCAACCCTGAGCAGCCACCTGTCCCTAGAATGTGTCCTCATCGTGGCTGCTCCAATTCTGCCACCAGTGCTGTCTGCTTGTGTCCCACTTGGGACTGGCCTTGGGAACCTTCAGGGATGAGACAGGATGGGAGGTGAGCCTTACACTCAGCACTGCAGACTGTGGCTGGTGCTGTAACTGCAGCCAGGGGAACTGGATCATCTGAAATACTATTTATTTCCATTGGGGTGCAGGGATATGGAGGATAAGGAAAAGAAAGGGACAATTTTTGTTATACAGTAATTTCATAGGGGCTTGGTTCCAGAAAGATGTTGCAATAAGCAAAATCTGCAAAATAGGATTTGAGCCAGTCATTGGGCTCGATACAGGATCAGCGAATAGCATGCCAACATACAATCCCATCATTGTCCCTCCATTGTTATCTCTTGAAACACCTGAATAACATATGGGAGGCCAGGGAGCACCTCCTGCAGGTGCAGGGCAGGGTGAGCCTGCGCAGGGGTGACCAGGGAGCACCTCCTGCCTTGTGGAACAAAAATCTGTAATGTACTGAAGCTGCAAATGTTGAAGCACAAAATAACGAGGGATTTAAACGATAGTTTACTTTTCATGTGCTTTTTCATCTGGAATACCAGCTTGGGGGCTTTTTTGCTTGTCAGAGTCTCAATAGGCAATAGGCAGCTGCACTGACCTAGGTTGGGTCTCTGTCTCTTGGAGAGCAATGTGGGCAGCGAGACAGGCAGGGGCATGGGAAGAAGCAGTGGCAAGACAACTGTCAGGCAGGCAGTGGTTGGAGCCATGGTGCCGAGTGGTGCAGGCAGGCAGTGATGGGGACTATCTGCGAGGCAGTCATCCAGGCAGGCAAGCAGGAGTGCAGGTAGGCAGCTGTGCAGGCAGTGTTGTCAGTGGGCAGCGGTTTAAGCAGCCGTGTGGGCAGCAGAGGAAGCAGAAAGCAGTGCGAACAGACAGCAGTGCAAACAGGCAGCAGTGGTGCAGGCAGGCTCCCACCTGCTGGAGATGAGCAGCTCTGCAGCTACTTTTCCCGGGTGCCTGACACGACTTTTCCCAGAACATGGGGGCCTGGCACGAATGGCCGCACTGCGTAGCCCAGCATCATCACCCAGGGGCCAGGGTGGGCCAGGGTGATCGTCTTTCTCATGCAGTTTTGTGTATCCGGGGAGTTTACCTCAGCATGAAAAAGACCGTAAGCAGATGTGTACTTGCATCTGGAAGGAAAACACACCTTCCTGGTACCCTCTGAGGACCGGAGAGGATGGGGGATGTCACTCACTGGCCAGGGTGGGAGAAGTGTGAAAAAAGTCCAGGCTATTAGTTATGGAGAAGATTATTCTGGGAAAGATTGAAAGACACCAGAAAAACAACACTGTTGTCAGTCACAGCCAGCATGGCTTCATGAGAGAAAAAGTCCTGCTTGTCAAACCTCATTTTCTTTCATGACAAGGTAACTCATCTGGCTGATCAAGGGAAACCAATTGAAATAATAGTTTTGGATTTCATTAAAGCTTTTCATACTGTCTCTCATGATATCCACTTTAGTACAGTGGTGAGTGTCCCTGTCTCTCACACAGGAAACCGGGCATTCGATTCCCACCAGGTAAGCAATGGTGCCATTTAAGAGTTGGACTCGATGATCCTTGTGGGTCCCTTCCAACTCAGAATATTCTGAGATTCTGTGATATCCTGGATAAAATGTCCAGCACACAACTGGATTAACGCATCATGCAGTGGATGAGCAATTGGCTCACGGGTCAAGCACACAGGGTAACTTTGAATGGTGTAACTCATCTATTATCAGACTGATATCCTGCTGTTAGTGGGGTTCCATAGGGCTCCATCTTTGGCCCTGTGCTATTCAGTGTCTTCATAAATTACTTGGACACAGGACTGGAAGGGATACTAAACAAGTTTGCAGATGACACAAAACTGAGAGGAGTTGTTGACTCCCTCAAAGGCAGGAAGGTCCTGCAGAGAGACCTCAACAAATTAGAGGACCAGGCAATCACCAGCCTTATGAATTTCAACAAGGTAAAGTGCTGGATTCTGCACCTGTGATGAGCCCTCCCTGAATGCATTTACAGACTAAGGAATGAGATGCTGGAAAGCAGTGCCATGGCAAGGGACCTGGGAGTCCTGGTCAATGCCAAGTTAAATATCAGTCAGCAGTTCCCTGGCAGCCAAGTGGTCCAACTGTGTCCAGGGGGGCATCAGGCAAAGCATCCCCAGTCACCTGAGAGAGAGGATTGTCCCGGTCTGCTCTGGTGAGGCCTCACCTTGAATATTTTGGGCAGTTTTGGGCACCTCAATATAAGAATGATATTAAGCTCTTAGAGAGTGTCCGAAGGAGGGCAACGAAGATGGTGGAGGGCCTTGAGAGGAAGCCATATGTCACAGTCCACCCAGCTTGGCTAGAGGCCTGATAGTTAGTTTCCTGGATCTCAAAGTGCGAAAGAAATCCCAAACAGCGGTTAGCTTTGGTCAAACAGTGGAGTTTTATTATCCCGTAAAGCGGGAATGCGATATAAGAAAGTGAAATAGGAAAGGTAAAGAGAAAGGGAGAGAGAAAAAGGGTTCAATAGCTACCACCAGATGAATGAGTCCTCAGGGTGTCTCCATACACATCGTCTTTGCAGGGTGGGAGAAGCTTCCAAAGTTCAGTTACTAAGAGGCCATCTTTATACTAGATATTACCCCTTGCCCCCCTCTTCTGTTCCAGTCTGTCTTTCTCTGCCACTTAAGGCCGAGGCAGTGTCCAAAGCAGTGTCCAAGGCAAGGTCAGTTTCAAGTGGCCTTTTGCCAGGAAGTATGTTTTTGTGTTGCAATGACAGTGCTGTATGATTCACAGCATATCTTGTCCTGTCTCTGGAAGCTGATGAGAAGGCTACAGCATATCTTGTACCACACAGTCTCTGGAGGCCGGGGAAGAAGGTTATAGCATATTTTGTCTCTTCCCCTGGATAGCACAGGAGAGAGAGCATATCTTGTTCCACACAATCCCTTCTCTGTGGTATCAGCACTCTGGTTTTCCACGTCCAGTCTTAGCCCCAGAGCATCACTGGCAGGCCAAACTCTTGTCAAGACCTTAGCCTCAGTTTTTTGGGGTATGTTGTCCAAGTCTCTGAGGACAACGTTGAGACAATATTCCTCTTCTGACTGACTCTTACACCTTGAGGAGCAGCTGAGGTCATTTGGTCTGTTCAGCCTGGAGAAGAGGAAGACCTTATTGCAGTCTCTGATGTCCTTGTGAGGGGAAGAGAAGGTGCAGACACTGATCTCTTCTCTGTGGTGACCAGTGACAGGATCCAAGGGAATGGCCTGAAGTTGTGTCAGGGGAGGTTTAGGCTGGATATTAGAGAAAGGTTCTTCAACCAGAGTTATTTGGCACTGGAACAGGCTCCCCAGGGAAGTATGAAGTCACAGCACTAAGCCTCACGGAGTTCAAGAGGCATTTGGACAATACTTTCAGGTACATGGTGTGACTTGGGGATGGTCCTGTGCAGGGCTAAGAGTTGCACTCAATGATCCTTGTGAGTTCCTTCCAATTCAGCCTTTTCTGTGATTCTGTGATTATGTAATGCAGGAGTAACTAGAGACTTCAGATGAACCAGCTGAGCATTTCCCATAGGTGTAAAACTCAATGTTTTAAAAGCCCAAAATAAAATTTATCTATCCCATCTTCCCCACTCTCTCTTCAAAAGCCATCACTCACTAGATACAGAAAGCTGCCTAGCATTATTAGGTTTGTTTATGGCTTTGGTTTGAATGAAAGTTTCACTGAACTCTCAGGCACCTGAAAATGCACTCAGATTTCTTAGGCCAAAGCCTTTCTAGTCCCTCTCAGGCAACAGTGAATTTGTTATCCAAGGTTTGACGCTAATAACATTTGAATGGTTTATCTTTAAAGGAAAATAATGTAATTATTTTGGGAGAAAACCAGAGCTAATAGAAGGGGAGACAGTGGTTTGAGATACTCTGGGCAAGGACCCAAAAAGCAGATTATTAGTATGTGTAGTAGCAAGTTTATGGCTTTGCAGCACAGCATGCTGATGTCAGCCCAGAAATAGTCCAGGAAGATCAGAAATCTTCTCAAGAAATTCAATTCTATGTAGGAACATGATGGATGAATTTTATGCCTAATATACAAAGCGTATTATGTGTGGAAACATCATGCCCTTACCATGATAGTCATCAGTGGTCAGTGCATGGTGTTCTGTGCTACCACTCAGAGCTGAGCCCTGAGAATACTGCTCCTTCAACATTAAAAAAAAAAAAGAAATCATCTTCCTCTCTCCATTAAAATGTTTATTTTCAAGCTTTTTCCTCAAAAGAGTTTCAAACTTTTTCTTTCTGTTCACTTCCTTCTTTTGTCTAGCTTCTTTTAATAGTAAGGTTGAGCAAGAAATTTTAAAAACCCAGTAAAACTACAAAGCAAGCAATTCTAAAGATACAAGTTTTGAGACAGAAAATGTTAGTGAACTTTTCTGAAAGACTTTATTCTTTTAAAACCCAACAGCTCAAGAATATATGTATTGGGATTCCTGCAAAACGTTATCTGCCCTTTTTTGTCTTTCGCTTATGCTGGAGCAAATTAAAAAAATTGTTGGTATTAGTCTGCACATGTTTTTTGCACATGGTTTCTGTAGCTCCTTGGAAGAGTTTATCTCTCCATTTGGCATTAAAGACATTGTCTAGTATGCTAGAGCCCAAAAAGCCATTAACAATCTCCAGACTGGCATTCCTTTAACAATAACTTCTTTCATAGCCCAGACAAAGTGTTAGAAAACATTCAGCATTTTTGAGAGATGACTAAGATGATCTAATGGGGCTGTTTCATCTCTGATGTCAATAATCAGACGTTTCCATCTTGTTGCTCACTTTGTATTGGAATCACAAGGTTTTCTGTTAATTATAAATGTGGCCTGTAATTTCCATTACAGCACATGCAGAGCCGTCCATGAGTACAAAGTCATTGGATTTTGCTTTGTGCTGAGAGCATAAAGCTGCTCAGGAATTTTAGTAGTAAAAAACAGTGTGTTGAAGAGGCTCGGAGAGAGGGTGATGACCATTTTCTCTCCTCATTTTAGTGCCCAACCCCCATTACTTGCATGTCAGCCTTCTGGGAAGCCTCTTTTCCACATGCAGGCATTCTCAGCTAGCAGACCTTTGGTTATCAGAGACTTCTGGACATGTATGTCCTGGGCAGTAGCCCCATGGTGTTTATTTTCACCACTCTCATCTGCCACAGTGGCTAGTTGAAGCTGTGGAGCAGTCTGGGGGGTGTTGTTGCATTGGAAGCACAATCCTCAGTGGAGGTGCCCATGCTCTCCCATCCTTGGGAGCAGGGGAGACATGAGCACAGGACTCTTCCAGGTCCCCTTAACATGTGTGTAAGCAAATGGCAAAATCTCTGAGGAATCATTTGAATAGAAATTTGCAGAATTCTGCCTTGCTCATGCAGCCTGTGTACCTTGCTCTGGCCGCGCTGATTAGTTGCAAATTTAATCACCTGCTGTGTCTCTTTTGAAGTGTCTGTCTATGACAATATCTCTGCCACCAGCCTTTTTCCTCGTTTGAAGTCCTTTGCCTGCACAGAATTTACTTTCTTCTCACACTTCTTACAGATTTAATCTGCTGTCTGCAGCTTGGCATCACTGCAGAAAAGCAAGGTGAAAAGGAAACGGAGATAAAAGAAAACCCTAGCATCTGTGAGATCCCATTTTACCTGCTGAGCACCCATGCTGCTCTGGAGATATGGGTCTCCTTTGCCTTCTCCTATTCACGTGTCACAGCTTGTGGGGTTTCTCCTGATTTATTTGCATTTATTTTGTGTAAGTCCATAAAATATAAAAGGCTCAAGTAAAATGGAATAGTTCTTGCTTTAAGCCACCATTGTAAAATTCCTTCCAAATTTTCCTGTAAGATCATCAGTAAATTAGTAGGAAGATTCCTACCAGATGATGAATAAAACAAGATATAGTAATGAAACAGTCCTCACAAGTACAAGTCACCTTCCTGCACGTGAATTAGTTTTATTACACCCTTATCCTTTGGTCACAGGATAACTATAGGGATTTTTCTTTTTAACTGGTAGAATAATTATTGACACTATTTATTGATATTTCAGTGGATTTAGCTTCTCCTGCTAAGGTGGATGCAACCGCCTCTGTAAGTTACCCCTACAAGGATGACACTGGCACAGCAAGGAGAGACTGCCACATCTGAAGAGGAATCAGTTCTAAGGCCTCATCTCAGAGAAAGTCTTAAGAGGGGGAGAGGAAAGTGTGGAATGCCTTGCTTTCTTGCTAGTGGAAATAAAGGGCTCAGGAGCCTCCTGATGGCAGCAAGTGTGAAAGTCTGTATGTATGCGTCCACCACAATGTTGGCTTTTAGGATCAAGGCAGTTGCAGAGTGCCCTGTCAAAACCCTTGCTGCTTAAGCTGAGTTTGACCTCTTGCTTTTCACAGTCCATTTCTTCAGGGCTGATGGAAGGTGAGGGCTGAATACCCTGACCCCACATAAAATCACAGACTAATACAGCTGCATCCCTACTCCTTGCACCTTCCCAGGGTGATTCCTTGCAACCCAGACATCCACCAGCCAAGGGGAAGGAGTTGCTATCAACCCTCCAGATGAGAGAGCCCTGGTGTGCCTGGGGCTTCATGAAGCCATCTCTTGTATCCCTGGGGCACAGGGTCTGCACAGTGTCCCCATCATGCCTCACGTCACCTCCTCTGCCACACCTGCATCACCAAGCTATAGTGCAACATATTGTACTTTTTAGGAAACAAGCTCAGTACTCTTGGAATTAGGATCTGAGTGATGCTGGCTAAATCATAACCTTTAAAAAATAGCAGATTTTTTTTGTTTTATTTTTCCTGCAGTGGAACAAAGCCGGATTTAAAGGTCTGCTGTGGGTGGATGATTGCAACCCTTGATCCCCAGCCAGAAGCATTACATTACATAAAGAGTTTCTTTCTTCATTAGGAATTAATCTGTGCTAACCAACTGTCAACTGTTGGTAACAACCATTTATTAACATGCTGCCCTCTCCAGAGTAGGGGCATTTAACTGACTTATTACATTAGATGTAATATGAAAATGCACTTATCCATATCCCAGGCATTCACGTGGCCCAGCTTTCTGCCTGCCTGGCCACACATGTGCTGGTGTGGGCGAGAGAGGTAAGCAAGGCAGGGCAAGGCAGGGGCTCAGCCTTCCTCCTGCCTCTCCACTGCCAGGCTGTGGGATGTATCCTCAGCTCATAAAAACCTCCCTACTGAAGAGGTGAGGTGATTTGATAAAAGAGGTGACTTGATAAAAGAGACCTGTCTGTGAAAATTCTGGTTTGGATTATACAGGGGGCATTATTTGCCACCATGGAAGGAACCAAATTTTGCAGAAAAGCTGTAGGCAAGGAAAAGCCCTTCTATGTATTTATGGAATGCATGTGTTCACTTATAATCAAGTAGGGAAAGGGGTTTATTCTACCTGGTCAGATTTTTGTAAATGTTCAAAATTAGTCACTCCTGTGCTAACAGGTAATCTTAGCAGGTGTTATGGACAAGATGGGGCTGTTATTCATGAAAGAGTTGCCACCTCTATGCAGTATAAAGAAACATTTAATGAAATATGTAACTGGAAAATGTATACACCAAAAAAAAATCAAATTCTAAACTCACATCATGCTGCTTCTTCTGCAGAAGGAAATGATGGGAGCAAGCAGGGTTTATATGGCTTGATACTGAGATGAAAAGGAGGAACAGTTTTAAACTAAAAGAGTGTGGATTTAGAATAGACTTCAGGAAGAAATTACTTACCGTCAGGGTGGTGAGACACTGGAACAGGTTCCCAAGAGAACCTGTGGATGCGCCAACCATGGAAGTGCTCAAGGCCAGGTTGAATGTGGCTTTGAGCAACATGGTCTAGTGGAAAGTCTTCCTGCCCATCACAGCGGGTTGGACTGGATGGTCTTTAAGGTCCTTTCCAACCCAAACCAGTTTTTTATAGCAGTAAGGCTGCTGTGAGATTTTTCTGTGGGCAAACTAGGGGGGCTCTGAGGAGGGCCACTGTAAAGGAAGATAAAGCAGCTTCCCCTAAAACGCCAGGCAGTGAAAAATTTATTTTTCAAAGGTGACAATGTCAAACTTAATGTTGTATAAGATGGGCATGATAGAATGCAAAACTTTTTCCTCTCTGAGCCTTCTTAACAGCTTGGTTGGCCCCACCTCACAGGGGCTCCAAGGTCAGTTGTGAAAAAAGTTATCTTTTCAGGGAGTTAAATGCTCTGCAATGTTGGAGAGGGAAAGAAATCCAAGCCAAAGTCTCCCAGTTACCAAAGGTCTCTTAAACAAAAAGATAAATCCTTAAAACAGCCTATCTCCTTGCCACGTCTTGCACAAGGTCCACTTAACCCCTCCTACACTCACAGATAAAGCGGCGATAACTTAGTCCAGAGAAGAGAAGAACAGAGGAAACCTGAGATATATCTGCACAAACTTCGGTACATAAACTTTCCTTCATATCCACAGGGCATAACAGACCCAGCAAGAGGGATTCAGCCTGGCTATCCATAAACACTTTCTAATTTTAAGGCTGGTTAACCACTGGTAAAAACTGCCTTTGGAAGACTGTGGGAACACAGGTTTTTAAGAGCAGTCTGCACAACTACCTGCCAGAAATGGTTTAAATTCAGTCCATGATTCCTTCAGGCACAGAAGTATGGACTTGCTGGCCCCTCAAGGCCCAATTGACTTGGCTGTTGTGGCAGCACTAGGCATGGCAGCCTTGTCCTGGTGGTGGGAATGTTTCCTGAGATTATCATTCCTTGGCCAGAGAGGTGTTGATGCTGGATCTGGCACACTGAGCCTTTGTGCCCTGTCTGTGCACTCTGCTCAAGCTCTCAGTGACCCGGCTCATCAGCTTTACCCTCTTCACCCTTGAGAAACCTTTCTCAGCCTCTTTCTCTCCTCTGTGACTGCCATCAGCTTGTTGCTGGGTGATTCCTGATCTCCTCCCCCAGTTTTATGGGGAGTAGAAACAAGGATCAAGGTAGACACCAAGAGACTGCCGGAGAAGTATCTGCTTGACAGCAAGTGCCTGTGAAGTTTTGGACTCCATTACCTGCTCTAGTGACAGCAGAAAGCAGGGAGGTTGGCTGAGAGATGGGAGAGTTGCTTGAGGTGTTGAGGTACCTCCAGGTTCAGGGAGGCAGCACAGAAATGCCATCAGGGGCAGTTTAACTTCGCTATGCTGCTCTCTGAGCCACAGCCAGCTGGGGGTAGCCAGCTGGGGGTGTGAGCCTGGAGACTCATGAGAAATGAACATCAAGGCACTCATCTCCATACAGACTGAGCTAGGGACCAGAAACGTGCCTTGGGGTGCCCATGAAGCTTTGAGGCAGCCTCCATACTGGGAATGGATATGCCTGGAAGCAGCTGAATGTTTTAGAGCTTAGGTGGCAGCTTGGCAGCATGGGATGGAGAGACTGAGGAATGAAATTCTGGGTCTGAAGTGTGTCCTAGGTGACTGCTCCAGTCCTGGATGTGCTGGTAGGTCCTCCTGCAGGCTGCCTCCTGGACCTGCCCCCACCAGTCAGCTGGGCCATGATGCCTATCACTGTTGCGTGTCGTGCATTTGCGTGGCTGTTTTAATCCCTGAAGTCAGGGTAAGCCTCAGACCTCTTACTGAGATTGCTTGCTCCCCTCTGAAATCAAACTTTTTTCTTTAATACCAGGCTGTTTTGCCTCTTCCCAATTAAACTGTTTCAACTAGTTGTTAGATTCACATGGTAAGGAAACATTACAGACAATGTTTTTATTTGTAAAGCAGCCTCCTTGGTTCCATCCTTTGGCAGAGCACCAGCACAAAGGTGGTTTGCACTGGAGCTGTTAGTCACTTATTTTCATGGCTTTTCTCACCAGCTGAGACGTGGGAAGAATACTGACATGCTGTAACATTTATGTCAGCTGCCAAATAACTAAGGAAGAGAAAGCACAAACATTACAGCTGTGATTAAAGGAAAGATGGAGAAGTGAAATGCCACTAATGTCTTGGTAAAATACTGGTTTTGGCACAGTCACAAAAGTACTTTCAGTTTTGGGTGACTGTTTGCCTCTACTTGCCTCTTTCCTCACCTTTCTCTCTTTTTAGAGGCATGGCTGCATCTGCAGGAGGGTGAGCAGGAGGTGGGGAGAGGCTTTCTGTGGGAGGATGAGTTTGGAGAAGGGAAAGATGATGGGCAGCATTGTGCCTGGGCAGCATCACTGATAAGTTCCATTATCACCGTGCAGCATCACTGCTAGGCTCCAGGCGTTCCCATACATGTTAATGAAGTACAGAACAGCACACACAATGCTCTTGCCCCAGCCTAGCTCTGTGAATAGCTGTGGAGACTCTCAGCAGCTCTGCTGGTGCCATTTCTATTTAGCAGGTTAGTTAAAAATTGAGTTGCACAGCTTTCCTGTCCTCTGTCACTTAGAGTACAGAGTACCCAAAAGCTTGGGACGGACCAATTGATCCATTGTAGTCAGTAGGGCCTTCCATTTCAATCCTTTCCTTTGCTTTCTGTGCCATACACCAGCCCTTTTCCACAGGAGCCCTTTGAAGCAAGGGCTCCTCCTCCTCTTCTGAGTCACCACTGGGATGAATGGGAGGTTTGATGTGTCAGGAATCAGACAGGAAAATCCTGGAAACAGACATTACCACTTCAGACCAGAGCACCAACCTCCCTCATGGTCAAAATACACGTGGAGAGCACCCATCCCAGTCCTCCACTGTGCCATCCTGGGGCCAGATCAGAGCCCTTTGGGGCCAGGGGATACCGATTCCATAGAGAAAGTATCTCATAGAGGCACAGAACATGGAAACATCCTTTGTCACCCTCCTCAGGGCGGCAGCTTGCATCCATGACACCATCATGGATGGGGGTTGTGATTAAGGTGATGGCCACCTAAGGTAGTTAGTGTCTCCGTATCTGGCACACACGGCAGTTTCGTTTCCTCCTCAGGTAGACTCACAAAGTCCCCCTCAGCACTGCACCTGAGCACCCAGCACTATTTGTTAGATGCCAAGGTTTATGTCTGGTGAGAATTATATGGTCCTTCCCTCATGCCATTCCCACACCTTGGAGAGTGTCTTGTCTCTCTGCTTAACAGCTGAATAACTCTGCCTTTCCTGTTTTGTGGAATGGCAGCTCTCCTGAAACTCTAGAGGCAAAAAGAACAGTGATTTTACTTGGAGGCTGCTGCAGTTACAATCTGTGCTGAAGGTTTTCTCATGACTGTACCTATAAAATGTGGTCATTATGCACTTTAATAAGAAAGGTTTAAAATTTCATGGTTGAAATTAATTTGGTTCCCAATAAAAATCCAGATAAAATGTAAGGAGCCAGGAGGCTAGAGAGTTTTACGGTCTAATGTTCTGTTCCCTTTTCCAAAATATATTTGTTCAAGTAATTCAAACTGTCGTTACAATTAACTTGTCCTTTCATTTCCCTCTCTAAATTCCCTCTAAGCTAAACAAACAATTTTCTTTTATAAATCTGCGTGACAAGTAGAGCAGTAAAAATCTTTCTCTTCTCTCTCTCTCCCCACTCCACCCCTCCCCCCATCATCTATATACATTTTGCATGGATTGAGCAGCCAGGTACTTTTCCTAAGCTAATTTCTATGGTTGCAAGTCATACTCAGAGACATCCTAAAAGATTTGTGGAAGAAGTCCAGTTTGGACAACTGACCCAAAGGAGTCTTCACCTTTTTCTCAAAAGAAGGAAATCTTAAAAATCAGGCATCAAATTATCTGCTAAGGGCTTTGCTGCTTGCTCCAAGGAGCTGGCAATGGAGGCCTGTCCTGGTTCCTAGGTACTGGGAGGGCTGAGGGGCACACTTCAAGGTATGCCAATGACGTAGTCCCCATCCCCATGGTGCTGGCAGGATAAGCCAAGAGAAGGAGGTACACCTAGGAGCTGTGCAAGGCTCTTCGTGTTGGTGTGCAGGGGACTCTGCCCACAGTTGCCGCAAGCATGTGGGTCCTGCATGAAACCCCGGTTAAGGACCTGCTAAGGACACACATGGCCAGAACTGAACCCACGTCTCTAGCCAAAAGAATGATATAACCACCTGCACCGCACCACCTCTCACAACCACTCTATGGCTGGTGGAGATCCCACCACTTCTGCCAGAACATAACTTTTTCATGGCCAAATGAAGGAATACCACATGGTGACATGATTCCCAGGCACCAAGTGGGAAATTTGGATCCTCTGACTCCTGCCTATACCGAAGGCTCTGCTCAGCCTGGCGAACTGGATGCCAAGAGCAGCACTTTGCCCCTGTTCATACATGATTTCCCTCCCCACCCTTCTCGCTTCATCTGACATGATAATTCCTCTGACCAGGAAAGTAATGACCCTGATATATTATTTCAAATGTCATTTTTGCAAAGGCATTAATCAGCTTAGTGTGCAACTGGATTACATTTTAATTTTAATAGTGCTAAATTCTTGCTGTTTTTAAAATACCTTTTCCTGCTCTTTAAATTTCAGCAGGGTGGATCTCACTTCGTTAGGCTGTACCTCGCTATAATCTCTCCATTGTGGAAATTTGACTGACAACAGCCGTTATTCAGTGGTTCAGGTATCAGCCTCACCCGTGCACATTTATTTTAGCTCCATTGTCTGCATTAGGGATAATAGCTGAGATCGGGCAGACGGGGCCTCAGAGTGGTTTTATCTTCCATCTGGAAGCATTGAGACAATGTTTTCAAAGGCACAGAGGAGGAATTAAATTACAAGTTCTCATTTGTAGTCAAATGGTGATTGAGATATATACCTGTCATTTGGGCTTTTGAGAACATGATATTAATTGTAAAGCAATTATTAAAATTTCTTCAGTTGTAGGGCGCAGTTTTCACAAAAGTTCTCCATAGTTATGGCTGCAATTAACAGCTCCTTTTTCTCAAGAAGCTTTACATACTTTGAAGTACTTACATGCTTCCACTACATTTTGTCCATCTTTTGAGATTTTTTTTACTTGAAATAATATACAAATTAGATGTTTATTCAAATCTCCAAACAGATAAAAAATCACAATTTAAAGTTCGCACCATGAAATGGACTCTTTTCCACCTTTTCCATCTGTTATTTTATTATCAGGTTTGATTACAGCAATCAACACAGTGATTGTACCAACTGTACAAGTTTAGCATCAGCATTTCTTGCATCCTTCTCAACATCTCCTTTTTCAGAAGGAAAATGTGAGTAAACTCATATTTTTTGCCAATACCTCATTTCTCAGCGCTTGGCTGACAATAAGACCCTTTTTTCTATTCAACATAGTAAGTTTTCTGGGCATAATAAATGGTAATTTACATACAATATATTACAGTTTAACATATGTACACTGTTTAACTTAGGTACATATCCCAGTGTCTTCCTGTTTTATACATTACACTTGCATATACATTATACATATGTGTACATGTCTGTACAGTTATGTAGTTTTTTTCAGAGACATGATTTGGTTAGAAGTAAGTAAAACTATAATGGAGCCAGATGTAGAATGAGTGGAGCTGACATTTTCTCTCTTCACAATTGGATAGGGTTGTCCAGAGAAGGCATATTCATCAGTGACCCCAATTTGCCCAAATCTCCTGTGCACTCCCGAAAATCCTGTCCTTCAGTAGGTTCATTGTCCAGATGCTCAGTGCTACACAGAATTGGGTTGTAGCCATCAAACAGTATTAAGAGCCCAGCTTCAGGCACTATTTCTCAAAACATTGGCTGGATCTTGCAACTGGAAGTTAGACACTGCTCATGGAGTCTCTTGTTATCCAGGGGTAATCAAGGTGAAATACACTCAATACCACACTTCAAATATCTGTTCTATCTTGAGAGGAAAGATAACGCACAGGTACCCCAAAAATGCCAGGCAGTGGAAGGATTTAGGAACATTTCTTTCCAAAAGTGAGAACACTAAAACTTAGAGAAGATTAAAGTTAACAGGTTAACACCAGGCCTAGGGAAAAGACACATCCACACGTCTCAGGGTTTTTATTGTCCCTCACCTCCCCCACTGTGGGGGCCTTCGAATATGTCTGTAAGAACTTATCTTTCCCTCATATCAGGGAGATCTCTGGAATGTAGGAGTAGTAAGCATTTAAAACTGTCTCCAGGAAAGACGCCTCTTCCAGGGAGGAAAGCCTTCCTAAGTGACATGAGCCCTAACTACTCATAATAAATTTTGAGGAAAGGGTCTTCTACACTTACAAACTTCCATATCTAGCCACTCCCCTCTTAATAAGGAGGAAAATACAATTCATAAAGCTACCTGAAGGGGAAGTCTCATCTTTATTTGCATGTTTACTTTTCATATATTATTTTAATGAATAATAAGTGGTGCCGAAGAGAGAGGACAGATTTTTTTTACTTTCATGGAAAATTACCCTCTTGATGGTTTTATAGGCTGTATAATTGTGTCTGGCAGAAACAGACATCAATCTCTACCAGTTATGTACACATGCAAATAAAATAGCAGTAATATCCTCTCCAAAAGGTGCTTATTAGACATTTAAACTACAGGCAATGCTAGTACAAAGATGACAGGATCTAATGTTAGACTTGACATTAGAAGGAACTTTTTTACAGAGAGGGTGATCTCTCAGTGGAATGGGCTGCCCAAGGAGGTGGTGGAGTCACCGTCCCTAGAGGTCTTTAAGAAAAGGTTGGATGAAGTACTTGGTGGCATGACCTAGATATTAGGGTAGTGTGTTATAGGTAGGATGGTGTGTTGGTAGCAGGATGGCAACAGGTTAGGTAACAGGTTTGGCTAGGTTAGGTAATAGGTGATAGGTTGGACTTGATGATCTCCATGGTCTTTTCCAACCTTACTGATTCTGTGATTCTGTGATTCTGTAATGGACCGTTTTGTTGTAACTTCTAAGGAACAGCAGGTGTAATAAAAACAAATGGCAAAGTAAAGCACTAGGACTTCCTGGTTTTCGTATGCCAGGAGGCATTATTCATTGACAGCACCCACTTTTTGATTATTTGGCTACATTTATCCCTGGTTCAATATCATTATAATGCAGGGGAGTTATAACAGCATTATAAGGCAAAGGAACATACCTGCTTTCTTCCATTTGGACTGATTTGGGATGAATTTGTAAAACTCACTGGTACCTAATACAAGATTGGATTTCCACCGGGTGACCTGCTCAGAAATCATAACTATGCCCCATATACATGCTAGCTGAGCAACTTAAGCCTCTTGGTACCTGATGAGGTAGGTAAATCTTACTACTCCACACTTTCTAGGTGGAGGAGACAAGGCACTGAGAGGTTAAATGGCACATGCTCTGGGTAATGCAGAAAGACTGGCAAAACAGGGGGACCCAGGAACCAAGTTTCTCACTCCCAGAGCTCTCTGGTGACTTCATGGTGCAGTTCTGCTGCCTCTCCCCACCAAAAGTCCCTCTGCTGCACTGTCTTGTTGCCAGCTGGGGTGTTGTCTCATGTTTTATGCTCAAACCCACTAATGCTAAAGAATGCACTGGTATGTCCAAGACTTAACCTCCCCAAAAATAAGTGCTCTATTTTCTTTAATTGTTTGCATCTTTCTTGTCAGTGTAAGAGGTATCCACCTGTCAGTGTAAGAGGTATCCAGGTTTCACCTCCAGAAGTGATGTGTGGTAAATGCACCAATCTGGTGGCTCAGGAGACAAGGGGCAGGTCGGGGTACAAGGTAATCCTTCTGCTCAGACACCTTCTTGTCCTTCCATTGCTCCTCTTCTTGACAGCAATTTCATGGATGTATTTTCTTACTTTCATGACCAAACAGAAGTCTATTCATGTCCGTTATTAAAATGGTTGATGAAAGGGGAAGGTTAATTTCAGTTTCTGTCATCAGTTTTGTTTTCAGTAAATCAGTGCCACCATAAGCTTGACTTAGGCAGTAATACATATTTGAGGCAGGAGGGACAACCAGGCCATTGCTGACAGCCAAGAGCTGACACTTCTCTGTCACCTTTTACACCCCGTAAGACTTAGAATATAAACATTACTGCTATTGTAAGCAAAAAAATTCACATGCCAACAAATAGTTATGGTTGCATTTGAACCTTTGTTTACTTTTTCTTTATTCTAATCAGTCCAGGCTCTTCTCACTTCAAGCTCTACTCCCACTGCTCAGTTTCAACTTGGTAAACAAATGTTTTGATGTACATAATCTCCAACACAGCCAAAAAATCATGTTGTGCTTTAGAAATAAGGAGCACACAAACCTGGGCACTGTTGCCTCCTTGCTATCTTGTTTCTACATTTGAGGTTTGCTGTCAGCATTATTAACAAATGAAAGGGACATTACCAGGGAGTGAGAAAAGAACTGCCAAGCACATAAGCTTGTTACAATGTTCTGCAGTGGCTTCAAAGGACTTACATTGACCTTGGACCCCAAAATATTATTACAGTGAATCCTCTCTGTATCGCGACTTCTCCTTCACGACCTCGCCCATTTGCGAAGCAATTTTGTCGCAGTCCAGCTCTGGGGATCTGCGATATTTCATAGAGAGCGCATGCGCTCTGCTGCTGCTTTGCCGAGGGGCGGGGTCGGCTCTCCCTGTGCGGCGGGACGGCGCCGCCCCAGGCCCGGCTCCCTGGGGGAAGACGCACAGGGAGGGTTCGGGGTTTCCCCAGCTCAGCCTCGCGTTTACAGTTCTGCCGCACTGTGTCCGGCTCCTGAGCCGGTCCTGTGTGTCTCCGTGCCCAGTCNGCGCTGCCTTGCTGCCTCTCCCGGCACCGGTGGATGTTAATGGGAAAGAAACTTCAATACCGAAGCCCCCGTCCCGCCATAAGCGCACGGGGTGTCTCAATGTTGCAAAGTTAAGGTTTTTCCCGGCTCTAAGAATGCTGACCAGAGCTCGGACACCCCTTCCCCGCCGTGGTGAAAGCGCGTGCGAGCGCAGGACGGCGCGACCAGCGGGGCCGGGCCAGCACGGGGTTGGAAACAGCGGCACGGGGTTTGGGCTGGGAACACACACATGGTCACAGCAGCCGCTCAGAAACGGTTCCCTTTGCTCGATTCTGCCGAGAGAGACACGGGGAAGGAGCAGAGAATTGTCCCCACCGCTCCGGAGTTCCGGGGGGTGGAGCAATGGGCGTGGCCTGCATGCATATTAATGACCTGCCGTTCTTTGCGAAAATAATGTTTCACGAGGGCTGCCGCCTGTCCCTTTCCTCACGATGGAGGAGGTATAACTGTATTGGCCATTTAATCTCTGACATACCTCTGTTTCTGCAGAGGTTCTGGCAGACATGTCTCCATTTTGATCCCAAATGCCTGAACAGAAGAGCATTGTGTTGATTGGAAGAGGCACATTGGGATACACAGTTTGCCTGTGGGGTAAGAAAAACACCTGAAAGCCATATGTCTTAACACTGTTTTCTGTCTCTGGAGAGAGAAAGTGATGGTCCCAGAGACACTGCCTATTCACCACGTGCTGACTGTTCATGCTACGCACCAGCATCCCCTCTCCTTCTAGAGGGTAGACACTACATATCATGTGCTCTGCTCAATTTAGATGTAGAACATGTGCCAAAACTCCTTGTTTTCATTACTCATGAATCCTGAGAGACATCTTCTGTGAGTCTTAGCTCTCCTTCATCATCACTCCTTACTTATAAGTGAAGCACCCACTCAAACATACCACTCTGTAACCAGTCTCGCTGATCTTGACCAGCCAGCTGCCCTAATGGTATTGATGAAGGTCCTATCCAGAAAAAGCAGGAAACCTGAAAAGAGGAGTTCTTCATAAAATAATTGAAAGAAATGCAATGCTGATTTTCCAAAGCAAAATAAAGTAATTTGCTCAAAAGCAGAGATTTTTAAAAGGAAAGGCTTCATTCAGTTCCCTTACATGAGATGCACTGTCCAGACATCCCGTTGCAAGTGGCATTTATCTAATTCCTTAGAACACAGTTTCTAGTTTCCATTGCACAGCAGCCACCACCAGCATGGCCAGCCCCAAATGAGCGCACAGCACCTTTTGGGTGTACAGTGAGCACATATTTTCAAGTATGAGAAATAGCATGTGTCATAAAGCAAACGGGACATGGGGTGTGGGTTGGAAATCAACCAGCACAGCAGGCTCCCCCATGATGCCTGGGCATGGAGCTGCCTATTGGAGGACGTCTCCTCCCCTTTACCATTCAAAGAAGCAATAAAATAATCAGTTTTCTAGCTTTGCATCCATGTTAGACTGAGACAGTATCAACAAAAGAGAGTTTTTAAATGTCTTCTGATTCAGTCACTGCTGTGCCAGCATGCTTAGCTAAAGACAGACCAATATATCAAATTAAAAAATATATACGTTCCTGGGAATATTAATCTTGAGTATTTATCAATTGCATGAGTGTTTTGGATGATGCGCAAGCCCACATGGCTCTTCAGGCCCTTCTTCTTTGATGAATTAGATTCGTTGCTCATAGCTAAATGCACTACTATCTTTTCTTGTTTTTCTTCTTCTGATACCATCTGGTTTCTTGTATAGCCTGCCAGGCTGTTAGCGTCAGATTCACTGTAGTTTCCATCCAGCATCATAGTTTTTGAGTGAGGTATTCCACACGTACATGAAAACTAGAAACATAAAAAGGAAATATGGCTGAACAGTGGAAGAACACATAAGCAACAGAAATTATGCCCTCCTATTAACAGACAACTTGTAAACATTTGAGCTTGAAATTCTAGTTGATCTATTGTTTCTCTTTGAAAAAAAAGTCACTTCCTTTTTTTCTTGTGCTCCAAAAGTAAGAGACAGGGTTTAGCTCCTCGGCTTGGACAAGCAGTTTCAGAAAAGATTAGAAAAATACTTCAGCAGACATATAATCTAAGAAAAAGGTTTTCTTAGCTCTCTATTGCTCAGGCTGGCTGCTTTAATATTCCTTATTTTTCAGTCTTTGTGTTTATAAATATTCAAGGACAAGATGCAGTTTTATCTGTGTATATCCAGTACAGGTTATGGAAACAAAAGGGCCAAGTTCTGGTTTCACAGATACACGTTTTCTTCATAAATCTGATTTTAAACCAAGGAGATGACCTACTAAAAGCCCAAAGGAAAATCCCATCTCTGCTGAAGTTAGGCCCAAAACTTGCATTGACTTTAATAGTACCAGCCTGCATATTTACAAGTCTGGAAAAAAATTATGAATACAGGAAGAACTTTGAATGACATTTTCTATTATTTAAAATCTGCAGTTTTCCTGTTGCAGCAATATGGATTATGTATTTGTCTGCAATGAAAATGGACTCTCAAATCTTTCTACTATGAACTTCTGCTTCTGATTCCCCACAGACCAATTTCCTTACCCAATAATACTTTGCACCCAGTTCTCTCTTCCATTAACTTTGACATGTGGTTCTTCCTCAAGACTTATTTTCAAGGATGTGTTCAGCTAAAAATAGTTAAATATCTGCACATATTGTATATATATTGTATATATTGTATTTATATATTCCGATATATAAAATTCTATGGATCACAGAAGTCTGTTAAATTTATTCCAATTGCTCTTTAAAAATATACATCTAATATATCTACACGATTTTTTATGAGATGTCAACTAGGAAAGGTGCTGGGCTGTTAGGTGGTTTATGCTGTACCCAAGGATGCCACTGGAAAACTCTGTGGTCAATAGTTTTTCTTCAAATTATTTAACCAACAGATTATATTGCTTGCTGAAAACCTTAAAATCAACTTAAGGATTGTTTTCCGAAAGATTTCATAGCAACACATAGTGTTCAGAAAAACATGACAAGTTAGAAGCTCACTACTTTTATGAGTACTCCATGAGTACAACCAAACATCAGTTGGGTTTAAAATATATCTTATTCTAAGCAGGTACACTTCAGAAAAAAACCCACCAAAACACAATAAACCATTGACATCAACTGATGACAGGTCCAGGAGATGGTGGGTTTCTGCAAGGGACAGTAATTAATTACAATAAGCTAATTTCTGCACGACTGAGCAGAGAAAAAGATTCTGCAGATTTGCTCTCAGGCTCCAAATCAAATTACATTCCCCATGGCTTCATGTACATGTAATGACAGCCACCTCTATGGATAAGGGAGCCTAACGTGCTAGAAACCTAACTCCACAGAACCTAAAATTACACTCATCCTCAAATTGGCACATACATGCAGAGGTGCACTACATAATTTCACCCTGCAGCAATTTTAGTCTATGCCTACAATAACAATTCAAATACATTGCCAAGAGCCTCCTTGGGCATGGGAACTCGGCTGACAGCACTAGTAGTGTGTCAGACATGTCTCTGGCCTGACTTCTGTGCAGCCCAACAAGCACTGAAAAGCTCTCATGTACTGTTTGGTAATAAGCATGGGACCACAGACAATTTGCCACAGGCTTTTCACAGCAGCTCCTCTGATCTTGAGAGAGAGAAGGTTCAGTTCCAGTTACTCCAGGGCTTTGTTCTAAGCACATTTGGTTTCTTAATGTAGACAGAGCTCTTCTGTGGGCAGCCCAACATATTTCTCATCTTTCACAGAGGACCAACATTGGCTAACAGTATCTAATTTAATAGTAAGAAATCTTTTTCTGCTGCTTCAAGGGTACTCACCTATATTTTTCCACAATCTCCTCAAATAATGCTGCCTATTTTCTCTGTTCCCATTTCCACCACTGAGGATTAATATTGTCATATGTTGAAGACTGGTCAGAATATTTTCTCTTGCGCAGTAAAAAGGCACTTGTTGAATATGGAATTCAACATACAAGACTCAATAAAGGGCAGATTTATGACATGGAAAAACATTCTTGAAAACTTAGCAGAATAGTAATAAGCCTTCTCAAGTTCATTTCATGACTTCAGTACAGAGGAAGAATAAGAAGGCTTTTAAAAAAAAACAAAGCAGGTTTATTCTAGGCAAGTCAAATGTAGCAAGGATGGTTTTTATTATTTCGCATGAAGTGTCAAGATGCTGTTTTCTTTGGACATGGATTGTTTGAACAGGGCTGGAAAAAATGCCATAGACCACTGCTCATCTGCGGCAAGTCAGACATTTGACTCACTCTGCATGACAAACCATCTCTGCCTTGTGTAGCAGAGAACTACTGAGCCCCAGGTGAGGACTAGGATGGAGAACAGATAGATTATAAATTACTCAGGACACATTCGAGCAGCTTTCCAGAATCATACTGCTGTTGAGAAGACCTTGGAGAAAGGCAAAATTTCATCACAGAAGTCTGATAAATTTTTTTCTATTACTTCTTTAAATAGCATATCTAATTACATTTTTTTATGGGATATCAACTAGGAAAGGTGCTGGGCCATTAGGTGGTCTATGCTGCACCCACAGAAGTCATAGGAAGAAGAGAAAGGGGAAGAGAAGGGCATACAAAAACAACAGAGTAGTTCAGAGAGGGAAATGCCATGATCAAATCATATGAAAGATTTTATCAGCATTGGCATTTCCAAAGAGCTGATACAAATTTCTCCAGAAATCAAAGGCAGTAGGTGACCAATATTACTTGTGAACTAATGAGGAGAGTTCCTCCTGGAAAGAAAGAAGCTGCAAAACATGGTGATATTTTGGGTGGGTAGGGACTGAAAAACTATTTGGTCTCAAGCCTTAGTGTTGAAAAGGTGCAATTTTGCTGTTTAATTATGAAGAAAAAGGGCTTCCAGGTGTATGGAAAGGACTTCAGGGGGTCTTTAGTGCTATGTCCTCCTCACAGCAGGTCCAGGCTGCTCAGGACTGTATCTGGCCAGGTCTTGAAAAACACCAGAGATGCAGGATAAAACCCTTCATAGCACATTAAAAAGTACAAGCATAAACTTAACTTACTGATTTTTATGCTTAGTAAGGGAGAAGTCCTCTGCTGTTACATCCATTGAATCTAATTTCCAAAATAAAGTTGTCTATAGAGGAAGGAAATGAATTTGCTACAAATAACAGCTTTAGCTTAAAAATACAGGACTTGTAGCAGCTGCAGTGAATCACAGAATCACAGAATCACAGAATCAGTAAGGTTGGAAAAGACCATAGAGATCATCAAGTCCAACCTATCACCAGTTACCTAATCTAATCTAGTCAAACCTGTTACCTAACCTGTTGCCATCCTACTACCATCACATCATCCTACCTATAACACACTACCCTAATATCTAGGTCATGCCACCAAGAACTTCATCCAACCTTCTCCCAAACACCTCCAGCGACGGCGACTCCACCACCTCCCCGGGCAGTGAAGCATCAGGTTCTATACTTTCCCCTCTTGCCAGCCTTCCCCAGGCCAGATCACCTCCCCCTCTTCTCTGATGTTTCTATGAAGACCCATTAGACCAAATCCTATTTTCCCGGTGTTAGCAATTCAGCCTGAGGTGGAGCAGTCTAAACAGACCCAATTACACACATGATTGGCAGTGTTTTCCCATTAACAGACACACATCAGTCAATATAAATACCAGATCAGCCATAAGGAAAAAAAAAGGAATGAACAAATGAACGCAAGTTTTTCTCACCCTCTTCTGGAGTTTCCTCTCCTTCCGCTCTTGCACCGTTGTCAGGTAATTCACAGCTGCATATTCCAACACCGAGAGGAAGACAAACACAAAACTGACCCACAGGTAAATGTCCACTGCTTTGATGTAGGAAACACGAGGCATGGAAGCATTCACCCCAGTGATGATTGTGGACATGGTCAGCACAGTGGTTATCCCTGGACAGAACCAAGAGAAATAAATGTTATTGAAAGATGGAGTCCATAAGGCTTTTTGTCTCTCGAAATCAGAAATCATGGCCTACACGATGCTCTAAAATACATTCAATATCAAATAAATATGCATTAAGTATCTCTTTACAGTTCCAGTGCCTACACTTCCATCCTCATGATGGGTTGAGTTTCGAGGATAGGAACAGTATTTAACTCATTCCTTAACCTCCTGGGATTTAACACAGTGCTGTTAAAACACATTTTTAACCCACCTAACCCTAAGATCAAGTTTGCTAAGACCAGTGATGACAAGGACTCCTGTTGCCCATTTGTACCAATCTGTGTCACAGGCGTTGCGAGGAAGAGACCCAGTACATGCTGACTTTTGGTCACAGGTAAAGAAGATTTGATCTAAATTACTGATTTTAAGAGGGATGGTCAATAACAATAAAATGCTATGCATGAAGCCATACAAAAGAAAAGCATTATGCTTTTACCTCTAGAAATATCTGTCCACAGTTAAAGCTATGGGAATCAAAACAGTTTGAACAACAACCATCATATTATATAGATGTGTACACATGTATGTGTTTATAAGTAAATAAGTGTGTGAATATGTATATATATTCATATATGTGGATCTCTATATACATTTAGACAGGTATATATGTATATGTATAATCCTGCAAAATAATACATACTTTGTATTGTGATGAAGAAAAAATATTTACATGTTTCCAAAGCCACTTAAACAGAGAAAGAAGAGTTAAAAAGTACTCATAGCTACTTCAGCCATTTCAAAAAAGTGACCAGTGTAAACAGAGCTAATGTTGTTCACTTCTCATCAGGATACAATTTTTTTAAAATTAGTGTCCACTGAACACATTTCTTTCAGTGGACCAGACTTCTGACTGCCTCTTCTCATCTGTTTGATGCAGTGGGGTTATTATTATTAAGGGAAATAAAGGGAAATAA
Organism: Pitta sordida; assembly: GCA_013390025.1. Classification (NCBI taxonomy): domain Eukaryota; kingdom Metazoa; phylum Chordata; class Aves; order Passeriformes; family Pittidae; genus Pitta; species Pitta sordida. The sequence continues at coordinate 58,131 of WEKX01013755.1, read as the reverse complement.
ACTTGTTAGCTAGAATACAGTGTTTATGCTTTAAGTATTAGAAGCTTTACATATTAACACTCAGAGACTTTCCCCTATTACATTTTAGCCTTCCTTTAGCCTATGCATGGAGTGATAAATAAATCAGCTCTTTTTTGTGTTCAGCTAAAGGAATTTCCACCAGTCCTGACACAGACAAAGATCCTTATGATTGGTTTTAGAGAGAGGCAGACTGATGTGTTCAGGATTTCAAACAGCTCCTTCTTTGCTTTCCCACTCCCTCAAATGAGAGACCTCCCTACCCCAGAAACATTGGGCTCTCCATTCACAGAATCACAGAATTCAAAATGCCCTTGGGAAAGGAGAAACCCACTGTCTGCCTCATCTCAGGTTTACTGGCCTCTCATCCTCAGCACTGCAGATGGGAGAGAAAAGCCATATTCCTTTCACTTCCTTGCTTTTACCTGAGGCCTGGAGTTACACAGATGCCTGAGGGTCCCCATGGGCACACAAGATGGAATGACATATTTGAAGGCCAGACTTGATGTAGCGTTAAGCAACCTTGTCTACTGGAAGGCTAGTTGGGAAGACACATACCTTGGGCTAGGACATCTGCGGTGGCAGCTGAAACATGGCAGGATCCTGTTCATGAAAGGCATTCATGAACATTGTAACAGAAGCCTTTAAATCCCTGTAGGTGCTTGAATTCATGTGAAACTCTGCCCTCACCAATGGGGAATGTGTGTCTTAGAACTGTGGGGCTGGACAATAGGGAAAAAGTCTCAATTCATCAACTCATAAATACTGAAACTTCTCTTCTCTGCTTAACTTTAAGATCATAACATTTCCTGTCCTGAGCAAACTGTAGATCAGGAAGACTGCTTAGCAAGGATGGACTTAAGCCAAACTGCAGGTTTTACATTATCATCAGGTATAACCAGCATTTGATCACCCAATCCTGCCAAAACTTTCACATTCAAAGGTTTTCGCACAGTCATGGTATTTTGCAATTGTTCTCACCCAAAGACACTCTGGCAGGAACTGCTCGGCGGTCAATCCAGAAGGACACCCAGGACAACATGACCATGAGAGTGGCAGGGAAGTAGGTTTGGAGCAAGAAGAAGAAGATGTGTCGACGTAAAGTGAAGTTTATATAGAGTCGATTGTACCAACCTTTGAGAGAAGAGGAAAGCCAGAATCAGTGAAAAGAGTCTTGACAGTAGGCACAGATACCCAAGATCTTTCTTTTGCTGTTTCATTTCTAAAGAATAGTGAAAAAAGAAACTGAGCTTTGAAAGCATGTATTCACAGAATCACAGAATCACAGAATATTGAGTTGGAAGGGACCCACAAGGATCATCTAGTCCAACTCACCATCTAACACCCATACAGAGACC
>WEKX01013755.1:0-56318 GCA_013390025.1 Pitta sordida | reverse complement strand
TAAAATGTTCCCTTCCAGCCCGTGCTTTACAAGTTTCTCCTGAAGCTTATTGTGAGAAACCATGTCAAAGGCTTTGCTAAGGTCCAAGTACACAACATGCACAGCCTTTTTGTCATCCACCAGTCGAGTCACTGGATCATAAAAGGAGATTGTCCAGACTGTGGAGACTATATTTCAGTGACATAATCCCAAGAGCTCACAGGCAGTTAATACGGCATTATTTTTAGCAGTAGTATTAAATCAGAAAAGATCAATACCTGTGCTACTGTAGAAAGCCAGTCTTGATGTAGTGTGGAATTTTTGTATCAAAAACTGAGACAGGGATATCTTTTCATCAGTTTTCAGAGATTCATTCCCATTTTTCCAATACAGCATCAGGTCTTCATCAGTGTAAGCATCTTAGGGAAAGAAGAAACACAATATGATGTGACTTCAGCTTGGAGGTTCAACAAAAGCTAATAGACCCAGTCTTTGGCATGAACTAATGTCACAAATAAGTATATGAACAGCACTGGGAAACACATCCTCTTTTTACTTCACATTGATGGAATGACAACTAGAATGGTACTCTTGTGAACAACACAGATCAAAAATAATTGACAAGATATGCTAACTGATAAGAATAGCTCAGGGAATAATCATGGATAACACACCCGAATTTAGAGGAAGAAGGAAACAGACATCTCAAACTATCTTAGAATGACAAAAGCAAAAAGGGTAGGTGTGATCTGAAGCAGAAGTCTAGAAATATTGTAAAAGTAGAAATTAAAAACCTACAGAATTAGTTACCACACTAGGAAACAGGAAAGGTGTATAAGAAAAGTATTATGAAGATGGTCAGGTGCTGGAGCACATGGCATAAGACAAGAAGCTGGGGGAACAGGTGTGTTCAGCTGCAAGAGCAGTCTGTGCTGGGGTCTAGCCGGTGCCCTGGTGAGGATCATAGAGAAGATGGCAGAGGGTTTTCTCAAAGTCTTCATCAAGATGCAAGTGACAAGGGATTGTTTCTGAGCAGGTGAAAGTAAACATTTTCAGGATGAGGGCTGTCAAATATTTCAACAGGTTGGGCAGAAACATTGTGGAACTTTCATTACCTTGTTCAAAACGGAACTGGACAAAGCCCTGAGCAACTCACTATAAAGATCTCCCTCCTCTTAGCAGAGAGCAGCTGACCTCAAAGAGCAGCTGACCTAAAGGCCAACATAAATTACACGGTGATTCTGCTGTTTGTAGAGGAATGTTTCAGTTAAAAAGACCTCAAAACATCTAGGTGTTAATCTTGCCATATACTGGAGAATGTTTACAGAACAGTCACAAAAAATTTACTGTTCATATTACTTTCTCCAAAGTACTCTGCATTACTTTCTTCACTCCTTCCCACAGAAGCTTAACCCTGGTCACAGCATTTGCAGGATCAGGATTACACCACAGGATGAATGTTTTCCTTCCAAATTCTCCTATTCTGCAACATAAGGGCTAAATATACAACATCACTGAGTCAATAGAAGGACTCTTATTAATTCTGATTGGTTTTTCCATCTCTAAAATAGACAGTACAGTAATCCCTCACTACTTTGCAGTTCAACTTTCACACGGTTTTGTTCCCATGAAGACGTCATCATCCTGCCTTGGTTGTTCACAGGGTTTTTCTGTCTCACGTGAGCACTAGATGGCCGTGCACGCACAGTGAGTGCCTCTGCTGCGCCGGGGGGGCAGGACCAGCCTGCCCCACAGGGACGGGCAATGGCAGGTGCCACTTGCTCAATGGCCAGCTGGACTTCTTCCTTTATCAGTGTGTTGGAAAGATTAATAAAATTGTAGGGAAGTTTTATACACACTGTGTCAAGCTCATCCCAGGGCCACAGGCATGTGGGGGTACGATAGCAGCCCATGCAGTGTGGGCTGCAAGTGGTGACAGCAGGGGCCATCGAGGCTCCGAGCAGTGGCAGCAGAGGCTGCTGAGGCTGCAAGGAGCAGCAGGGTCCGCCAGGGCTCTCAGCAGCAGTGGTAGAGGCTGCCAGGGCTGCAAGAGGTGGCAGGGGCCACCGGGGCTGTGAGCAGCAGCAGCCATAGGCAATGGTGCTGGCAAGGGCTGGCTGGGGCTGAGAAGGAGGGGCAGTGAGAGAGACCTCCTTTGCTTATTTTTTGCTTCTTTGCAGAAATCAACTTTCACAGGAGGTTCCTGGAATGGGACTCCCATGAAATTCGAGGGATTACTGTATTCTGAAATGTATTCCATGCAGTGCTTGTGCAGCCATTCATGGAGCACATCTAGCTAGAAACATGGATACAACGTACAGCTTTCCAGCTCCAGAGAACATGTTTGAGAGTCCAGGGGGAAGTGGCTGAAGTCCATGTTGCACATTGCTGTCACTGTGATCCTGAAAGTTGAAAATTAGAAAAGTTGGTTTCTATGAGAAGCAATCAAGCAAGAATGTTATTACAGATAATTATTCTGCAGCTTTAAAGCCAGTAGTTATGCATGATGTTAGCACAAAATCCCCAGGGAAATGCCTTCCAATTATCCAAGTTCAAGCAAGATGGAGTATACACTCAAAAGGAAGATGTAATTTCAATATTTATCAAGGATCTAAAGCACTATCTTGAACATTACAGTTATACTAATGCCAGTACAGTCAGCCCACTGTGTTGTACATCCAACCATTTCCCCACAAGGCCATAAAATAAAGTAATTTCATCATTTATGTTTGAAGATTCCCTTACGTACACTTGGATTAAGGTTTTCTCATTTTCCCCATTGGTCAGTTCCTTCCATAATCACTGCAAGAAAGACCCAAGTCTGAGGAACATGACCATCCTTACTGCAAGCAACAGATTTCTCCAATGCATATATTATTAGAGTAAAATCTATTTCTTTCTGTTCTCAATCAAAATCTTTTAATCTGAGGGGTGTATTTCTGGAGCAGGGTGTATAAAATGGGTGCAGCTGGTTTTCAACAGGTGAGATTTGCCTCTGTTAAGTTTATGTCTTAGCTAAAGAGCCGCAGCAACCACAGTTGCAGTTTTTAAATCAGTCCAGTTGCGCACAACATTACATAAGAAAGCTTCCAGTGGTTCAGTGAACTTTTTGTTGCAGACGGATTTGCAGCAGAGCTCCCGATTTAGTAGGGACAAATCAGCTGTGACTCATCGTTTCAGAGGCCAACTTACGTTGGCTGTGACTCTTTTCTAGATTCATTGCAGATGTTGATAAAGAACTTTTCTTCTGTTCCAGGGATTATGATCCAAATGCTATCTTGATCTACACACTCATCACTCCTAAAAAGCACACACTTTATTTTGACCATCAAACTAGAACAGAATTTTGCCTTGTAAGCAAAATTTAAAGGATGTTGTTGGGGATATGCTCCATAAGGCGTATTGAGGCAATGACCTCCCCTAGGTGTGTGTAGCGTTTAAGCATTGTATAACTCAGTCTCATCACAATGTACTCCCTTCTTTCTTTGGCATCACCTGAACTATGGCACAACCTGTGGTCAATAACAATTCATTTGCCAGTGACAGCACAGAAACTCAACTCACCAATAAGATATTCCTCGACTAGAATGCAATGTTCAGGTGCCCTTAAATCCCAAGACCCAAATGAGGAATGAAATGTCTCTCAGTCCAGTACCAACCACCTGCAGACATCTCAAGACATCTGAGGGCATTTCCAGCACCACTGGACACCCATGTTTTGTCAGTCAGATCTTGTTATGAGTGTTCTAAACACCACCAGGCCCAAATGCCATGAAGATTCTCATTCTCTTGGATTTTATGTATCAAATTTTCCGTTTAACTCCTGGGCACTGAGCTGCAGTTAATTCACAGCCTTCTATGTTGTGGGTAACATTAAAATTCACATCACTTCCTCTACAGATCAAAGAAAAATTTGAAAGTACATACTCTGCATGTGAGCAAATGAGCAGATTTGAACAGAACCAATGTTTGCCACTAAAAATACTTGTTCCTTCATTTTGGTTGTTGACCACAGCTAACACGTGGTTTGCTGCTGGCTTCAGAACATGAGAATTGTCATGTGTGAGCGATGGAAACCAACACTCAATTACATCAAGCAACATCTGCTCTTCGCCCCATGCTGCTGACCCAAGCTTCTATCTAACCTCATTCTTCATTTTTCTTTCTTCTTCTTGTCTCTCCAGCTACATGACACCTTCATCCTCATTCAGTTCTAATAAACACAGTGTCTGTAGGTGCTTTGTTAAGGTGTGGGTAATCTAACCTTTCATGCAATAGAACAATTTATTAAATGGGTTCAGAACAGGGAAAGTGTTCTTAAGGGTTTGGTCAAGTTGGAACTTTCATCTTGAAACTAGACAAAACAGAGCAGCCATACGGTGCATAATCTCTTTCTTACACACACACACATACGTATTTCTTCGTGTTTTACAAATCTGTCCAGGGCTTTTAAAATAAATTCAGTAGAATTGTATCTGGATTATGAAACTTTGCTTTAGAGTGAACTTTAGAGTCCCCTGCTTCTGTGGCATATTGTCCTACTTGAGGCAATATTGTCCACTTTGCTTCTTCTTCAAAGCGAAATAGCCCTCTGAATCAAACTTTATACAAAACCTTTCCTAGATTTTAAGAATCGTTTTACCATGGCTGAAAATCCTAGAACAGAAATCCCTGGCTACAAAACATTTAAAAGTCACTTCACATTGAGCCCTGTTTTCTGTCCTGGGGAAATATCCTTTTGTTTGGGCTCTTGAGGTTTTCTCCTCTGGCAGTGTATTTTTCTGGAAGTTCTTTCTGTCTTCTGAAAGAAAGAAAAAGGGTGATGTGAGCAGCCTCAAATGTGGCCTGGCTAGAAGGGGAAACTAGTACTGAGCAAAAAAACTGTCTTCTGAAAAATATTGACAGAGAAAGGCCTGCCAGCCTGGGAACCAGACACATCCTTGAGAAGTTCTGTCAGCCTCTTTGAAATGCAGACAGGTTACTTAGAGACTGGCAATATCCTGGAATAGGATCAATAACTGCAAAAAGAAGGGCATTTAAAAGGCAATTTATTGTCTGGAAAATAAAAGTTGGTCCAAAAGAACAGAAAACACAATTATCCATTTGCTGTCATATGCAAAAAAATAGAAATTAACAGCACCTGTTGGCTACTCAAAGTGATAGTGTATTACATCCTCTAGCTGTAAGGACATAACTTTTATCCAAAATGAAACCTTCTTCTCTGAGAACTTTCCATGCCACATGAGGTTTTCTGCTCTTAAACAGGTTGAATTCACTGCATGAACTTTCTACCAGCTCTTGGACTCTCACTGTGGTCAGCTGGTTGACTCCAGACACTGTGATTCAGAGCATCTCCGAAATGAGACTTTGCCTATTGTCTTGTTGGTCCCCTCTGGGCCCACTTTGGAGACTGCTTCAGTTTGTGTTTCCATCCACTGGCTCATTTGGCTCACCTGATGATGGTACCATTTGATACCAGTACTCTGCATCCATACAACCAATCTATCACAAGTGTACCTGCTGGTATACTGTTGATGAGTTGCTTCACTAATGACAACTACCTTGTAAAAGTATATACATCTAGTTAACTCTTGCTGTTATTGGCTCTTGCCACATAATTGATGGATACCAAATTACTTAATGCTGACAGTAATTTGCAATAGCATGATATATGTATATTTATTCACTTTATTAAATATAGGTATACTTGCTAGTGGTGATTTTGTGGTAGATTTACTTGGTAGTGGTGATTTTTGTGGTATTTTTGGTAGTCTGTAATAAGGTAGAGAAGTTAGAGGATTAAGCCTCTGTGTCCTTGTGTATTACAGAATCCTGCAAACCCACGGTCACGATCTGTGTACACCCAGGACGGGTGACCCTCCAGGTCATCACAGATGTGCCTCAGGATTCTTCCAACCAATAAATCTACTAGAAAGCCAGGCTGTCTTTAATACTGCCATTTCAAGCTTCAAGAAACATAAACCTTTACAGCAACATGAAAACACACACACACACAAACAAAAAATCTGGACAAACAGGAAGCAAAATAGGATAATTATAGAGGTCACCATCTGGTATATCAGCAGCTTCCAGTTTAATCACACACTGACCCTGGGATGAACATTTGTGCTTGGCTAAGCCCTCCACTGACTGCAAAGACTTGGGGGCATGGTTTCCCTGGGAGGAGATTATCCTATTACTGCCCACAGCATGGTTTCTCGCAATTTCCTGCAAAGCATTTTGTACTGGACATTCTAGAAACAGGGCTCTGCACCAACAGTAGGAGTAGCAGTATTGGCAGTAGCAGTCCTAGGGATCACCAAAGTCAAGCCGAGAGTCAAATTGACAGCAAAGGCCCAGGGGTGCTCTGGAGCAGCAGGAGCACTGTTACCTCATGCTGTAGAGGACATGACCATCAGGGAACACTCGCAGCATGATATTGTCCGTGGTGGTATCATGAATGAAGGACCTCTTGGAATGTACAAAGAAGACATCAGGGACCCAGATCTTCTTCACCAGCCTGCCATCAAAGGTCATGCTCTTGTTGTTGGTGCTGGGAAATGAGAGACGCTCATCTTTCCAGTAGTGTCTTAAGTACAAGGTCATAGTGAAATCCTTCACAAAACAGGAAGAGAACCAGGGAGACACCTGTCAATGCCACACTCTACAACTAGAACATACCAGAAAGAAAATCCACTCCTACAAAGTAGATGAAATCTCTCCACTTTCAACTCCTGTTTTTTTTCCCAGTCCAATGCTCTTTGGGAATAGATTTTCCTGACAAAATAGTTTCAGTCAAATCAAAGCACAAACAATCAATTAATGTATCAGAGTACTCAGTAATGTTCAGTCCCAAAAGGGATATATATATGCCCCAAGAGAATCGTTTCCCTGCAGAAACGGTTCTTCAGTCCTGGCAAAATGATCTTGTAGGACTATGGTATCAATATCATGATCAATGGAAAAAACTTTGAAAGTCAGCTTACCATTCAGGCTAAACACTAAGCAATTTATCCCCAGAAGAACTAAATTGTTGCAAACAACAACTAAGTGACGGAACTGTGTTTCCTACTGTACAAGCGTATAAATAAAGTTCCCTTTTAAGCTTGTTAAGGGGCAAGAGCTTCAGTCACATAAAGGAAAATATCTGTTTGTTGACCTCAACCTGGCAGCTGTTGCATTCAGAGCTGAATTAACTCTCTCATTCTGAGACCAAATACACTTCTTTTCTTCATATTCGCAATTAAGTGAGTGGTTATGAGAGCTGCCAAACCTCAACAGGCAGCAACACAGGTCAGGATCATCTCCCAAGTATGCAGCAACCACTTTCTGAAAACACAACCAAATAATTAGTTTGGTGACATAAGGTAACAAAGTCTCCACTTTCAAGCGCTGGCTGACAATAGGCTTCCATTGCCAGTAGGTTTTTCATTAATTTGCCAAAAAGGGCTCCAGTGTCTGGTCCTGGGCTCTAGTCCTCATCTTGCTGCTTTGTATGGGACAGAACTGCCTGGACATCTGCCTCTTTGACCATGGCAGAGACCTGCCAGAGGGACACTTCTGCTCATCCACCTGTGGGTCCCCATTTCTGACCGGTCCCAGGCTCCATTGCAGTTCCTCCAAGGGGTCCTGTCAGCTCCTGTTCCCTACTGGTCACTGGCCACCTTCCCCTTACAACTACAGTCCCAAAGAAACACTTCCAGCAGCTGCTGCTACTAACAGGTTGCAACCTAACTGGAAGAGGGGTGAAGAGGGGAAGACAGGTGGGACATGAAGTTCATCAGCTTGACTAGAGGTGGGAAAGAGGAAACCAAGGAAGAGGCACTAATTGTTGCTTTCTTAAGAGTCAGTGCAACTTACAGCAGAAGTCAAAAAAGAGGTAAAAAATAGCCTGGATATTCAGAATTACCAGTTCCCAGGCCGTGACATGAGATGGAGGGACATGGGGCTCCAAGAAAGGAGGACCATTGTCATAGTTTAACCCCAACCAGCAACTAGGTACCACACAGACACTTGCTCACTCCTCCGTCCCCCCACTCCCACTGGATGGGATGGGGAGGAGAATCAGAAAAAGTTGAGTTGAGATAAGAAGAGTTTAATAGTTGAAATTAAGTAAATAATAGTACTAAGAGTAATGAAAAGAAACATAAAAGGGATACAGGGACAAAATCCCAGAAAAACAAGTGATCCACAATACAGTGGCTGACCATTGCCCAGTCTGTACCCCAGCAGCAATTAGTCCCTCCTAACCAGCTCCTGCCAGTTTGTATACCGGGCATGATGCCTTGTGGTATGGAATATCCCGTTGGCCAGTTTGAGGTAGCTGTCCTGGCCATGCCCGTTCCCAGCTTCTTGTGCCCCTCCTCACTGGCGGAGCGTGAGACACAGAAAAGTCCTTGGCTTAGGGTAAGCACAACTTAGCCACAACCAAAACACTATGTTATCAGTATTATTCTCACTAAATCCAAAACACAGAACTGTACCAGCTACTAAGAAGAAAATTAGCTCTATCCCAGGCAAAACTAGGACAGCTGGGCAGCCAGAGGCCATGGCTACAAAATGGTCGTGGACAGCTCCATCACCGGAGCACAAGGGAACAGGGACTGATGTGGCATCAGCCAGGCACCCTCAGCATGGCTTAGAGCCACCACAGAAGAGAGGGAAGAAACTGTCTGTAGAACTGGAAGGGGCACATCACTCTCCAGGTCACCCATTTTGCTGTCCCATGAGGCAAAAGCTTCTCTCTTGGCTTCAGTCCCTTTCTCTCTCCAGAAAGGGCAACACAATGGCCAACTCTTCTCTCTCTCCAATGGCCAACACACAGCACACTGAATGCTGCAAACACAAAGCCACAGTGGCAGCTGGCCACAGCTTCTAAGTATAAAATCCAACTTAAGGAAGTTTTTTTCATGGCGTGGGTCAAATCAGGCAGTTTGCTGACAGATTGTTCCTTTCTGACAAGCACATATGCTATTTACAAGCAAGAAAAGGGGTTTATTTCAGCACTCAGAAGTAGAAAAATCTCTTAGGAAACAAGTTTTTACAACAAACTGAGAGAACGATAGTACCTGCCAGAGGCACAGCAAATGAGCATACACAAGTACCTCGATTTTGACAGCACATTTCATGTTTGTGCCATGCTCCAGGCAGCCTCAAGAGCATGCCATGCCAATGCACACAGCAGCAGCCCCATCCATACCAATCAGATAGGCATCAGTTTTAAAGCCACGTGCTTCAGACAACCCCTGGCTGTTCTCATTAACATCCACTGTCTTGCAGATACAGGGGGTTGCGCTGAGCATGGTCTGGTGCTTCTTTGGGGTACCAGGTGCCTGCTCAAGCAATGAGCAGGTAAAGGCTGCCCAGAAGAAAGTACCTGATTTCCAGGGCCACTAACCCTTCAGAGAAGTTTGAAATAAGCCCTGCCTGCAACCCTGACCTGCCTGCAACAGGGAGACAAGGGGAGCACCCTGCTGCAGGCACAGGTAGCCCATGTCCCCTGGCCATGCTGACAGCTTACTGTCCACTCTTCTCTCTGTAAACACCCACGCTCATCATCCAGATGGAAAAACAAACAAGCATGACTCAGACTGACCTGGGAGACCATTCTTCCATCCCAAGTACATGTCAGAAACTGCAGTAGAAAATGCTTGTCATGTGATAAGAATATAGGACTGCCAATCTATCAACAGCCAAGGGAGTGAAACAACCTCAAAGCTTTCTGACAGCAAGATTTTTGTTGAAATCAGATGCTCCTGACAGAAATCGTTGCAAGTTATTTACTTGCACTAATTAGGTCTCTTTGCTGCTCTGACATTACAGTGATATACTAGAGCCCCAGCTCTCCCTGTGGCATCATTTCCTGTGCTGACAGCTCCCTCCCACACACTTCATTGCTTTCATACCCCCAAAACCTCTCTTTCAATATCCAGGCAGCCAAGTTCCCTTGTTGTAATCATAGAACATAGGATAGTTTGCGTTGGAGGAGACCTTTCAAAGTCATCTAGTCCAAACCCTCCAAAATGGGATGGATATGAAGATGTAGTTGCACAACAGTAAAAACCATTCAAGCTAAAGCTCTTCTTTTGTGTGTGAGAAGATACACAGGGAAAAATAGGGAGAAAAAGGCAGAAAGAAGAAGGAACCTAGAAGCTTCCACTTATCCTCTATGTTCCTTTTTCCACTTCTCTTTCCAGTGTTTTTATTCTTTTTTTAAATCCATTTCCAACAGCAAAAATGCCCCAAACAAAAACCCCAACCAATCAAACAAACAAAACACCAAAACCAAAATCCCCAACAAACTAACAAGAAAAAATCAAAACCAAACAAGAAAATATATGTGAACACTAATGCGAACTTGATGTTTCCCTAAGGAAGAAAACTCTTGCAGTAAGCATGGCTTAGGTGAACATCACCATGTATCTTCAAACCTTCATACGTAGCTGTTGATACTTTTCATTGTGATGGATCTTTCATGGCACTGATTATTTTCCTATTCAAAGTCGCTTTTTCCTTCATGTTTTTTAATCTTTGTCTAGCAATACAGAGATAAGACTTGATCACCTGGTTTCATCAAGTCTTTGGTCCTGAATATCAGCCTCTTTGAACTTCACAGATGCTGCCATTCCTTTCATGTGACCAATAATTCGAAGCCCGCAGGTTTCAAGTAGGAGGGATGTTTTAGGGCTGGAAGTAATTGAAACTTAGAAGAGGGTTACGTACCATGTCAACCTCAGAAATACTGTCCAAGCTTTCAACTTGCACATCCACCCCAACAGGAATTGCAGGGCCTGAAAGAGAATGAGATTTAGATATGCAAATGACTGCTTTTTCATATCATCTTCATTTAATTAGCACTATAAAGTGCAAAACCTTTCTGAATTTATGTTACACATTTCTGTCAATGGTTCTTCATGAGAGAGCTGGGGGAAGAGTAATGTAAGGCCCCTTTTGAAGCATTGATTATCTTCCCCTTGGCATATACTGCAATGTTGACACTCTTTCCAGTTAATCCAGAGCTCGGATGAAACATTTGCCTATATTTTTAAAAACAGAGCTATCCCATCTTAAGTTTTAGGCTTTTAGAAACAAATTTAGCCCCAAGAATAGGGAACTGAGATGAAGAAATTACAAAGAATGAGCTCTTCCTTGAAGGTTTTACCGATGGGACAAGCTACATTAATCTCTCAAGAGCCCATCATTATCACCATTCATATGACCCACTGATGATACTACTAGTTTTCCACAGTAATTTTAAAATTAGCAACCAAAAAAATCACAAAGAGTAAATAAGCAGAAAATATCCCATAATACATAAATGTATACTCCTCTATTATTAGAAATCCTGTATCAAAACTTCACTGTAGACTGCTATTCATTAATGACCAGGATCTTCTCAGGTTACTCAAGATGCCCATAGTGTGCCCTCTGGTATCTTTTTCCCATTTCTCATGATAAATGCCTCCATCAAGCACAACCCACTGGGGCAGTCAATGGGAACTGCTGAGGAACAGTTCAGGTGGATCCACTGCTGGTACCTTGAGTTCTCAGTGTGAACTGTACCAGCTAACTGTACTCACACTGATGAGCCGATCCAACCTATCTCCAGCCTGAGCACTGCCAGTGAGACAGACCATAACAAAAGAAGCAGAAGTTCTGCAGACACGTCTGGGACTTGCCCAGCAGCAAGTAATTTTCCAACAAATATAGAGGCCTCCATGAAGTTTGGCAAAGATTTTTAGCACCTAGATTTTGACTGATTAGCAGTCGGATGGCGTGTAACCCTTTGGTAGACTTAGGACCACGTTTGCATAGTGCCACATGCAGCAGGGCTTGCTGCATCCATGTATTTAACTAGACTAGCATCTTCCTCGACACCACATCCAAGCTCTGAATACACCATGAGCCTAACAAGAGAGCAGAAAAGTTGTTCTGAGAAAGCAGCACACTTTTGCAAGCTCCCATCCCTCCTGCTCCTGTACCTGCTGCAGCTCATCCAGGCTCTCACTNCTCAAACGTCCTCATTTAGGAGCTGGTCTCCGACAATTGGCCTTCTTGGCAGCCTGGGCACACGGCTGACTCATGTTGAGTTTCCTATCCACCAACACTCCCAAATCTCTTTCTGCCTGCCCACTCTCCAGCCACTCCATCTCCAGCCTATAGCTCTGCATGGGGTTACTGTGACCAAAGTGTAGAACCTGGCATTTGGACTTGTTGAAACTCATCCTATTGGAATCTGCCCATCTTCGGGGCTTTTGAACACAGCCTTGTGTGTTCTCCTCTGCTGCAGGAGAAAGAAGAACCAACTCAGCTTTAGGAGAGAAAAGCTAATCACCATGTCCATGAGACAAACTGCCACTGGCCCCAGTATAGATCTGACAGGGCTTTGATGAACCAGCCTCACCAAATTACAGCAGGGCATGTTGGTGGTCACACTGTCCCCCTTCCACATGCACAGTTCCAGCCTGTTGTGTACACATCCTCCATCAGTGGTTGTTCCAGGTCAGACACCCTGAAGTAAGTCCTGTAGAGCAGGACCAGGCTCCGCAGAACCACCAACTCCAAATTAAGTGACTGTTGCCCCCAGTAATAAAGCTGAAACATAGCTAACCTAGCACTCCCAGATTCTTACAAATACCTACATGTCACATTCAGACACACAGCTGTGCAATTCATACTTTAAAAACTTGCCAGCAAACACTTGCAGCTGAGTAAAAGAATGTCTATATGACATTCCTCTTACTCAGTAAAACTTGTTTTGTTTTAGTTTTTTTAAACAAGGTATAAAAAGCACTGTATCTGTGGTGATAACAAGCATCTGTTGGTAGCCAACTAGCCTTTTCTTGCTCAGATACCTTGTGAAGTCATACATGGTGAAGAAGAATATTACACCTAGAAGAGTCTGGGCAATAATTCAAATACTTATGTATTTCCCTAAGGCCTTTAAATACTTAATAGCTCTTCAGTGGCGTCATGCTGGTAACCTGGGCATCAAGGCTCCATGCTCAGAGAAAGTCTCTTCAAGGTGGCTCCACAGTCCAACACAGCCCGTGTGAGGGCTGTAACAGGGCTGCTCTTAGCACTGCCTGTCTTTTAACAGAGAAAGCACGTGTCATTAATATTACTTATTGTGATATACAGCTGGGGACATTGCAGTAGTGCCCACAGTGCTTCCAAACTGCCATGTCACGGTAGACACAGTGCTAATGGGGAAGACACCTGACAGGACGGCATCACTGAGAGATCAGGGGGTGCCAGAAGAGGATGGCAGCAGTTGCCTGTGGTACTTCCCACTGCGTCTCCCTGGTGCTGAAGGGCTGTGTGCCCAACACATGCTGGGCAGCCCCCTACAACTTCCAGAGAGAGACTATCTGTGTATGAATCCACAATTTAGCCTTGATTCAGGAAATCAACACCCACCCAAAGTCTATTTACTGCTACAATTTCTATGCTTGTCTGAACAGTAATTACAGACTAAAAAAAAAAAATCAAAAAAAGCCAACAACAGATAACAGAAAAACAAACCCACAAACATAAGAAGACTGCCAAGTTGATGTCTGTCTCACTCTCCTATTCCTTCCCTCTCTGCTCTTGAAGATAAAATTCTATGTCCATGTTCTTTTCTTTGTTCGTGTTCTTGCATCAAATGCTCAATAACGCAAGGAATGTTCATTGAAAGGACAAAACCTAAGGTTTAGTCTGGAGTTGCCATGAAGCTTTATTAAACCCAATATAAACTGTGTTCCATGTTAAGCCAGATGGTCTGGAAAGCCCTTGAGAGGAGAGGCCTAAGGCTGCATTAGGTGTTTGGCACATCAGTGAAACTGCTTTTATTATTTTCTTTTCTGCAGTTAATCATAAATTTGAGGGATTATGAAACAGTGACTGTAATAGGAAGAGGGAGAAATCACTTGAATGCTAGACCCAAATATTTAGTTCTTAATAACAGATAGTATGAATATGAGGCTGAAAAACCAACTTATCAATAAAAATATTTACTCATCCTTTCTTGGGCAAACTCTTACTAAAACCAGTAGGAGCAATCACTGCTTTTCCCTTCTCCCTGTCCTTCATTCAGCACGTGGAGTTGAGGAAATGAGAGGGCACACAAATGGGAAGGAAGGCACATTGAGACACCCAAACCCTTTGGAGGAGGCTTAGACCAGAAGCTGGGCTGAGTAGGGAAGGGTGGGTGAAGGGCCAGGTGGGACAGCCCAAATGTTGCTGCCTGTGAGCTAGTGACAGGAATCAAATGATCACCAAGTCCTGCTCTAGGTGATGAGCACAACTGATAATGATAGTTGGGTCTCCTATACCACGGTAGCACGGGTCTTCCCCTCTGTGCGTGAAGTCCGCCTTCCGGGTTGATTGGCACTTCATTAATATGCAAACTTCCCCCACACCCTGACACACCCCCTAGTGCTGTTTTGGCACTGCCCTGCTGTGTGTCGGTGTTTCTGTTAGTGATTCCCAGCGCCCATGGCCATCCCAAGCCGGGAAAAATGCCTTTTCCACTCAGTCCGGGAGCGGAGCTGCTGGCTGTGCGGGTTGAGCTGCATACTCATGCTGCCTAATTGAATATTCATGCGTGTCAGGTTGCGCATGTGCAGTTGTGAAAAGAGGCCTCGTTCATTGCTCAAAAATCATGCCATAAGATGTGAAGCCATAATATGGGGGATGCGAAGTGGAAGAGGGCCGACTGTAATTGCATATTCACTTGGTCGATCACGCTACAAAACTTCAAGTCAGACATGGTTTTGCAGAGGCACTTGATGCAAGTAACACTGGAAATGCATGCAGCTTCTTAAGGAAAACGCATGCACTATCTAGAAATGCTGTTGGTCAGTCACCAAGAGATGTCAAGAGATCTTTGGTCTCACTAACCCTTGGAGTCAATTAGGAACTGATACCTTTTCAATCCTGTCCCTCTGTCAACTAAACTATAGATGCTGTGTCCAATTCCTCATCAAATGCAGTAGGGATGAGCAAAAAGAAAAAAACCCACTTTATTGAGAGGGAGCAGAGGGTGAAGAGGGTATGAATGGACAAGAATAGCTGAGAAGGTACAACACACTAAACTGGTAGACAGAACAAGAAACTTTACTTGTTCAGCATTAACTGTAAAAAAGCCCTCACCAACCAACTTGTCACAATCAATATTTTATCAACGTTGACTTTTTCTCCAGAAAGAGAACATATAGAAGGATCATCTTAGAGATTTTTAAGCAGTAAACAACCTGAATGCTGTAACACTGGAGAAATCTCAGAGCTTGAGGATATTCATTGCTGGACAGGAAGCTAAACAGATCCATGTGAAACCTTTGGGTTTGGATGACTAAAGGAAGAAGTGCTGCTTTGCTCAAAGACTGCAGTCCAGAACGCATAAGCTTTTCAGCTTATAAAGTCGGGTCTCCTATATCGCACACCTGCAGTCTTATTTGGGACCTGCGTAGCCTGACTTCCGCGTTGAATGGTGGCCGTGCTACCGCTGCCACCACCACTGTCCCCACGGCCACTGCCGCCGCCCCCGCCACCGTCACCTGCGCCGTGGACGCCACCTGTGCTGCCCTCGCTACTGCCCGTGCCCCCACCGCCGCCTGTTCCGCTGCCTGGGCTGCAGCCGCAGCTGCTGCCACTGCCACCACCAGCGCAGCGGCAAGTCGCACATGCGCGGTTGTGAAACAGGCCTCCTACATCGCTAAAAAATCATGCTGCTAAGATCTGAAGCCGCAATATGGAGGGTGCAAAGTGCAAGAGGGCCGACTGTACTTCAAAGTCTCCGAAAAGTATTGACGAAATTTATGGAATAATTCAAATTAAACAAATATTTACAGATCAAGCTCTAGAGATAACTGATAGAACCTTTAATGAAAACATTTCTTCCAGAAAACGTGTCATGCTTCTCACATTAAGTTCTGATCTTGTTAGTTAATAAATAAATCCTTTATATTCCTCACTTGTAGCTTGCCTTGTTTGGCCTGTGATAAGTTTTTTCCAGGTTTTTTCCCTCTGGGAGAGGTTGTGTGTGAATCTCTGGCATCCAGCCAGGGTCAAACCACGACACCCTCTTTTTGTGAGGAGTACCCATTAGCCCCACAATTTCTGCATAGGATTTATACAAAACATGATGGAACACCCTTGCACCTTCTTACTATATAGGTGCCGCCTTCTTAAAACAAATCCACATTTGGAATCTGCTCACTTACAGAAATAAGCCACATAAGCCACATCTTATTTCTGATCCTTGTGTGGGCATTCACTTGGGAGTCGAATTTGATGATCCTTGGGGGTCCCTTCCAACTCAGAATATTCTGTGATTCTGTGTAAATTCCTGCATGCCAGTGTTCTCGCCTCAACTCAAACTTTGATATTAAAAAAATACTCGGAAATCAGCCCATCAAAGTGTTTGTAGCTTCATCTGTCTTTATTACTTAGCCAAGTTCACAGTCCAGTGTACTGAGAATCAGTGGCAAGAGTGCTCCCTCTTTTCTCTTACCTTGTAGTAAACTGCTCTTTTTTGAGACCTACTCTGCAGTGAAAGCCATCACACATTCATCTTGGGTGCTGCACATAGAAAAGAAGGTGTTCAGAATACCTGTAGAGAAGAACCACCTTGTATCTGCATTCAGTGGTTGTACCAGGAGAACAGATGGACACAAAAAAATCTCTATTTTGGGTGGGCTCTCTAATGAAGAAGACTTCGTGGCTTGTTTCACCTTGCAAAAACTCCTGTTTGATTTTGCTTGGCCTGGGGCTAACTACTACAGGGAACCCATGTTTCCACAAATCCTGTTGAGGAATGACTTCAGAAGGTGCTCAGCATTAAAGTCTGTTGCATCCCAGTGCGGCTCTACACTTAAAAACACCCACTGAGAAGCAGCATGAGATCTTCAAAGGGTGACTCAGTTCCCGGTCAGAACTAGATACAAACATGGTTTTTATTTCCAAACACTGGAGCAGGCTTTGGAAGATAGGGAAGAGCACGCTACTGTGAAGATGCCTGGAGTCACTTTTCCACTCCAGCTCTGAGACTACAGTTTTGTGACATCTCTTTATTTTTTCACTTTGGCAGTGCTTTCAAAGGCTCATTGCTTCCCTCTGAGACAATATCTCTGTTCACTCATTTATCTTTGAAGGAGTGAAGCAGATGAGAAAAAATATCTACATGGGAAACAAGTAGGTTTGAAACTTCTCTGCTGACAGGTATCTTGTGCACACCCAGACAGGCTGCAAACATCCATGCGAGATCCCATGTCTGCAAGCTGCAAAACAGTTGTCAGTGTATCTTCATGTATGTGTGTGTGTTTATATATGTATTATTTACTTCTTAGTGAATGTATATATGACTGGGACCTCTTAGGTGCAGGCAGCTTCCAGGCAGCCGCCACAAGGATATGCACACACCGGCCTCATGACTGCAGATCGCCTCGTTCCTCTGCATCTCACTGACGGCTGTTTATCAGCAGAGAAGCAGGTTTTATTCCAGCCCTTGATACTAATGCTAAGTGAAATACTGATGGCTTATTCACCCCATTATTCATCCATTCTGGAAAAAATACCCCCCAGAAAGGGATGCAAGGACTAGCTGAAGTTAGGCTACTAAGCTATGAGCAAATATAATAGAAGAAAAGCATTAGGCTGGTCCTCAGTAAAGAAGATACAGCTATTTTAGGTATCAGCTAAAGCTGCTTATTCACGGGCTCCCTGTAAAATATGAAATGTCATGGATGAAATGCTTAAAATGGGTGTTTAAGGAAGGTAGCAAAACAAACATTTACATAATCTTTAAAAATTAATAATAGTAAATAATACCTGAACATCTGCTAGCTAGAACAAGGTCACTGACATAGAGATAACTCCCTAAGGGTCAAAACCCTGCAGTCTCTTTTGGTTTGTGGAGACTCTTTATCCATCAGCAAAGCAAAAAACTTTGTCATTGCCTCTGTACCAAATCGCCTGTCTCTAATAGGCTGGGAGCAGAAAAGACAACCATGCTTATTGGGCTGTCAATAACACAACTTACACAACATTTGTTTGCTCACTTGCTCTTTACAAAAATACTTTTTCTTGAAAACCCCTTCAACTTTCTCTAATGTTTTGGGTGGTTTTCCATTTCACTTTGCATAACCCCAACCTGCTCTACCCAGTAGTCACAGCTGTCTTGGGCTGGCAGCTTGCTGACTGTCCTTTGCAGATCAGTAAGAGGAACCATTGCCACCATAAAGCAGCTCACACCCCATCCCATTTTTAGCTTGAAGTTCAACGGTGAAGTTGTAGACTGGGCCACCAAATTTGGGAATCATCATGTTTACAGTACTGCGTTTCTTTGTAGTCTAATGTCACTCACAATTTCCTTATGATATTACATTTTCCAGTGTTGAAGCGCCTTTCCCACCTGCACCATAACATCACACGCCCAATGCAATACCATAAGGCTGGAATCTCTATTAGCAGGTCCTTGAGCTGATCTCAGAGAGGGTCTTAGGGCAGCGACCAGTTACAGCCACATGCACCCCAAGGGCTCCTCATCTCCATTGCCACAGTACAAAAGCCTTTTTATCCTACGCAGGTCAGACCACATCAGTTTGACTGACATTGCCACAGCGAAAAACTGGAAGGACTCATGGTGCATAGCAAATCACTGTGACTGCCTGACTAATAACATTACAGACAAAAATATGAGGATCTCTCTTACCAGACTTTTGTTTTCTTTCCTTTATATTTTTTCCCATCAGGCTTATCATTTTTTTGCTAAAAATACACCGCATAATTCTACAGCTGTGCAAGAACCTGTAGCACTCACTATCTCCCTGTAAGCCATGCTTTCCAAGGCTGGAGCCTCAATGAAGCTATTTCCATGCTTTGCTCCTTATCACATACAACTTCAATACAACTTTGTAAATACCGCATCTTTGTGCCAAGAATCTCTGCAATTTAAAGAGGTTTTAAGCAAAAAAAAAAAAAGCACCATGTTTTTTTCCTGTATAAAAAAAGCAAAGGTTGTTAGGATATTTCTTAATTTTATAAATGTCAGTCCAAGTTTTGGGGCTCTAGAAGCATCTTAATCCCACGATGCGATGTTGCATGGGAAAATAAGACAAGAGGGATATTAAAATGCAATTACATTAACACTGGAAGAGTGACTGTGTAATTATGTATGTCTGTTTGGTGTGACATGCACACAAATGTGTTCCTTATGGGCTCTCTGATACTAGTGAAAGCAGTAAAAATTGGATCTGTTTCCAGAAATACAGTGCAGTGGTGCCACTGGGCATCAAAACCTAAACTCTTAGCACAGCAGGACAAAACCCTGCACTTTCCTCCCAAAAAAGTCCAGACATAAATCCATTTAACGGGGTGGGAGGGTTGTGTGTGTGGAAATTAAGAATCACTGTAGCTCCCCAGCTATCTCCCGTTGAGTCAGGGGAAGGATTCCAAATCTTCTCCTGGAGAAGCCCTGTCATCCCACCCCATCAGATTCAGGAGATAGCAGGTCTTTTGTCTGGAGTGCTAGCAGCTGCACAGAGGACAGATTGGCGCTTCCCATTTGTTCATATCAAGCACTCAGAAGCCATCAGCCAAGATCCAAAAACTGAGGTTGTCTTAAAAAAAGTAAATCTGAAAACCTAATACAGCACCCTCAGAGCTTATAGCAGGGCAGAGTATACCTGACGTACAGGGAGGAATTTACACTTTACTGAACTCACTCAATAGAACATGATGCAGTCATACCTCCAGATTCACACATTTTGGGTCTTATGAGGCTCCTGTGGAACATGAAATCCACAAATTCTGGTCGGACATTAATATGGCAAATTATTAATACTAATATTAATATGGCAAATTATTGCCATAAATACGGCAACTCTGCAACCTTGCAAAATCCTGAGGCCCCTTTAAAGCTAAGTGTAGGAGTGTTTTCCCTTTAACTGCAGCTGGCTAGCACAGGCAGGAGTGCTTTGTTTAAGGCTATGCATATCTGCGTATGTACATATGCAGGTATGTGCTGGCAAGTCCAGCCTGGCTGCCTGTGTGTGACCCCGTCTGTGAACGGCTGTGGAAACACATTTTTATACAGACTTTCACAATGGCTCAACGTTATCAAACCACTGTGGCCATTCTGCCAGCAGAGGGGATGAGAGGCTGTAGGGCTGTGGTGCTGGGACAGACACTAGAGAAGACAGAGCAGGGCCCCCCGGCTAGGTTTAGAGTGACAAGGGGCAGGCGTGACTTCTGCAGAGACCGTGGGGCGTCTAAAGGCATCATGGAACTTATAAACGCCACGTAACCTCCGTAACCTCTGCAGCACTCTTAAGGGAGTGATCTGTGGCTGTCCCCAACGAGTGAGAGGCACCACCCGCCCACCCCCTGGGGCCATGCCAGTCCTGCCTCACGGGGAGTGGCAGCACTGCCCTTCCGTAAAGCAGAGCAACCGCGCATGCATCGATCGGAGATATTCATGAATAATTGATTTGGATTTGCAGAGGAATTTTTTGCGAATAGCTGAAGCAGTGAATAATTATGCATGAATAGTCACGGTATAACTGTATCTGCTTCTGTGTCTAGTCTTCTGCTAGGAAAGTTGTAGTATAGCAAGTCAGCAGCCCATCTTCATGTGTGTGAAACCACCCACGTGCCTATCCACCTTCACAAGACCACACGCTAGCGACAGAAATAATGAAGTATTGATACCATCACTGGAAGTTTTAAAGGTCAGGTTGGACCTGACCAAAGGAGCTTTGAGAAACCTAGTCTGGCAGAAATTGTCCCTGTTCTTAGTAGGGGGTTTTGGAGTTTGGACCCAGACAATCTTTAAGGTCCCTTCCAACTCAAACCATTCTGTGTTTCTGTGACAAAGCACTGCTGTGCCACACAAGCCGTGTGGGATCACCACTATCCATGTAGGAACAGCATGCCAACAAAACAAAGCCAGACTGAAAGCAGCGGACATTCAGTCAACACCTCAAAGTTTCAGGTTTTGCAGACAGAAAAGAAGAATGGGAAAAAAGGAAGCCAATAAATAAACAAACAGAGGGCTAAGCCAATAAGGTGGTTGGCTGAAAAGTCCTGGCAGTGACCATCTCTCCTGGAACCAAGATGATTTATGTGAGTCCACAAAACCAATCTCATGTCTCCCTGGTCTTTTTGTCTCTCAAAGGTCAGGTTCCTTCCCAACTCCACCCTGCTGGAAGGCTTACCTTCCCAAAGAAGCAGCCTGGCAGGACAGGAAATGCCAGCCATTATGTCCCTTTCTCTAACCAGAGAGCAGAATTCCTGTCAAGGAGATACCCATTTGTAGCAGGTGAAGGACACCCAAGGGCAACTCATTCAGCATCACTTTTTCAGCTGATTCATAATGCAGCAGACACATGACGGGTGCCTCCAGAGCCAGCACTCAGACCTCAGCACTGAGCCTCAGCTGCTCCCCATGGCTCATCAGGTATGTTCACATCAGCCCCAGGTAGATCTGCCTATGCTCCACCAGGGCAGAACTTTAAGGCAAACTCTTTAACCCTAGAAACAGTAGATCAAGTTTACCACTGACTAGTGATAGAGTTACCTCCAATGGTGAGACTGGACGGCAACTACCAGTGGCAGGGGGCAGGAAATACTGGTGATGACAAATTTTGAACTCTGGAGTTTGGAGATATACATGTATAAAAAATTGTGGGCATCGGGACAGCACTGCACTCTTAGAACAGCATATTTCCGCTGTGGAGTGAGAAACATCTTTCAAGCCATGCCAGGAACTGGTAGGTTTGAGAAGCTCTGTTCTACAGACAAGGTGCAAAAGGCAAAGCACCTGTGTGTCCCACTGAACAGGGAGAGGCAGCGCGTGACCCTAGATGGCCTGTTGACAAAGGATGCAGTATTAGTCATTCAATGAAAACTACAGAAAACTCTGTCCTTAGCTTTGAAAGGACTTGGTTATTGGTCTAATCAGAAGAGGGATTTTCATACTGGAATTCCAACATTTTTTAATTCAGATACTCTCTTATCTCTGCAGTAGGGAGTCTAGAAAAGTCAGGCAAGCATATTCCTGTAACTGGGTGAGTCAGAAGGCAGAACTGAAAGACACATTAAAATCTCCTCGCACTATTTCAGTTGCTCTAGAGAGTTTGAGACAAGATTTTATCTGGACAAAAGTACTCAATTTTCTCCTAGAAAGGATGGAATGTGATCCACCTAATGAGGTCTTTACTTTACAATTTGATCACATCAGCTGAAAATCTCATTGGAACTTCACAACTGCAAGTGAACATTAAAACCTGCAGCTTGTTTCTCTTCTCAATAGAGTGAAACACTTACTTGCAGGGTCCATCCTGAGCTCTGGGAAAAGGCAGCCAAAACCAGAGCCAATTGCAGCTGGCGGAAGGAATGTAGGAACTCTACAGAACATAGAGTGCTATGAGATGATCCTGATGTCTCTCGGAATTGGCACGAAGTCCTTCCCCTTCACACTGGTGCATCTAGCCAGAGATTTGCTAATTTGTTTGTTTATTGTTAAATGCGATGGTTAAGTAGATAATGATATTATTTTTAATTAAACAAGCATGGAAGCAAGAGAACCATTTTATTCTCACCTCCAAATGCTGGCCGCATGGTGAAGTCATGTTCATCAACTCTGAGAAGCTGCTCCGTCTTTCCTTTCCAGGCTTTGGTCATGTCATGATTCTTCTTGAAGATGTGACTGCAAAAGACAGCAAGAACATTGGCCCGATGTCTCTGTGCCTGAGCAGCACACTGCAGCCAACTTCTGCCAACCTGGCTTCAGAGCTGCAGGAGCTGCTGCAGACACAATCCCAGGGAGCGAAGCAGGGAGGCTGCCAGCACCACAATATAGACACAGCGCTGTCTTTCCACAGCACTTTGTGCCCTCACAGGCAGCCCTGCTGTCTCTTCCCCACGCCAAGATGGACACGGTGCTTCCCCCATCCCAGACACCTCGGCTCCCAGGGAGGCACAAGGCTGAGAGCGCAGCATCTCATGTAGGAGCTGCGATACAGCAAATGTTGTGGCTCAGAGCAAGCAACAGTAAAAACAGCTGGCTGCCCCACATTACCTGGGAAGGATTTGGCCAAGTACCAAGGAACATCGTCATGAGAAACCTCTTTTCGACGGTGGTCACGCAATATCATACACTATTCTGAGACTATCTGCCCCATGAACTTCAGTTCAGTGCCAGCAGTTCATGCAGACAGAGTGCTTGATTTGTCCTCTAGCTTTCAGCAATAACAAAACCACTCATTCCTTGCCACAACAGCAGGAAAAGATGAGCTTTAGCTAAAGAAGTCTGTAATCCTTCACTTTTCTGAATATTAAGGTAGGAAAAATTCTAATCTTTTATTTGATACCTTATATGAAAACAGTAGAACAAGGATGACAACAGCCCTCTGAGAAGAGCACAAGATAGTCACTAAAATCATGTAAGGGGATAACTAAGCAGCAGACAAACATACGTTTCTGGAAGAAAATTCGGATCAGCATCCCTGGCTGTTCTCCAGTGATGCAGGATGGAGAACTCGGACCATTATGGTTCCTCAATCCTTTTACTCCCAACATAAGATCTGAGAAAGTTACAAATACTGCTGCAATGAGCTGTTTGTCAGTAACTTACTACAAATAATTATGATAAAGAGAAAGAACTTTACACAAAAGGGTTCATATTCCTTTGCTTATGTGGAAGAAATATTACTGAAAATCAAGAACAACAAATCTTGGAGGAAAAATAAAGAGACTTGGGCTTAAAATCATGGTAAAAAATTCAAAGCTTACTAAACAATCACCACACTCCTAAGTGTGGCTGCGCAAACAGATGTGCTTGGCTTTATTAAAATACAAACCATGATGAGTATGAGGCAAAGGGAGCATAAATCACAAATCAGTAGAAAGGTTTCCCATCAGAGCACTCATTTCAGGAAAGAAACGATGAAACATAAAGGGTGTTGAAAGCTGCTGCTAACATCAATAACTCATTTACTATAATAACGAGGTAAAGGGAAGCAACAAAATTTGAAAATAAATGTATCAAGTGGATGTTTTTGAGGAACATAACCCCTTGTGCTCCAGGGCACGCACTACGTACATAGAAAAAGTTGGATCCCTCTCACATCACTTTGGGCTCCTGTTTCGGTCGGGATATTGGAGAATCCCTCTTCCTGCCGGCTGTGAAAAAGAGCCAGAAGGAGCAAATGTTCTCAGTACAGCTGCATTAATGGTTACCTAAAAGCAGGGGTGTAAAACCCAGCACAGCCAGTAATGGGAATGGTTGGAGGCAAAAGTTTAGCTTTTAACTCCTTGCTGCAGGGGGAAGCTTTGTTCCTCTGCAGAAGTTAGGGCTGCTGCCAAAGTGCTCCACTTCACTATCCACAGCACTGCCGCTGAGTCTGAACAGCTGGAAGTGGGGGAGAAGGACCTTCCTCTGTTTGCTTGACTTTATGAGGGAAAGGCTGAAGTGCCAGTGAATGTTCAATCAAGTCTCTCCCAAATAATGGGGAGAAAAAATCTAATTAAAAATCCAATAAAACTTTGGCTTGCCCACTGGATGAGGAATTAGTATGGAAAACCCTGGCAATATTACAGTGCCATCTCGTAAATCAATGGCTCAGTCTCACTGAAATGCTGTGCTTCGATCAATTCTTTTAAAAATCATCAAACAGCACACAGGAGTGCTGCTGAGAACAGTCGGTGGCTACAGAGTCCTGACTGAGGACACAGACACTGTCTTAGGAAGAAAAGAGGTTTTCAGGCATTTCCTGAAACAGGAGTTGCATTTAATAGCCAGCATTTAATCACCAGTTCCTGCCCAATCTTGCAGGTATGTGACAGAGTTCCATAATTTCCTTTTTAATCAATTTACAAAGATTTTGCACAGAGATATTTTTAATGACAGGACGTATATACAGGCTTCAAAATGTGTAACTACTTTTGTCTATTTGATCCAATTCAAGACCACGTTTGTTTGAAGATAAATAAATCTTTATGACGGTGTATGACATCAACTGTGGTGGGACCTTCTGACCCTCTCCAGCAGGTACCCCATGCCACCCCCACTGCTGAGTGACATAGGGAGCATCTCATTACCTGCAGCAAAGGTGACACCAGCTGCCGGTGCTTTTGCAAGGCTGAAGGATGCACTGAACACTGTTGTCAGGCACCTTTACTGACACTCTGATCACACCATTATCTCATAAATCCTCCCTGATGTATTTATGGTCTTTAGCATTTCTGATGGTAGATTTGTCAGGGTTTCTTTCAGCTTTATGAGCTGCTATTCACCACTATTCATTTAAAGCCATCCATCTCCCTTTTCTCTTTTTTTGCCATGTTTTTCATATATAATTTGACTGCTGTTTATATATTGTTTAAAGAGGATGAATTTGATAACTCTGATTTCTGTGAGGAATTGTTCCTGTTTACAGAGAAGAGAAGGGGACAAGTATCTCACTGAGTAAAGGCTTCTCTATTATTGCCCTCTTCTATTTTTTAAAAATAGTATTTTCCTTTCCAGTCACTTTTATTCAGGATTCTACTCCATTGCATAAAATAGATGCTTTTTATATTGCAAAATATATTTAAAAATTAATTATTGATGGCATGAGAAATTACAGATAACAGCTCAGCAGGACTCAAAAAAGCAGCAGGTATCTATGCAGACATTCAGACTTTCCAGAGCAATACAAAAAAACTTATCAAATTGGAAACAATCCTTTTGCTGGAGGGCATAAGGCAATGGCGAAGTGGTGAGCCTGAAAAGAAACATGATCTCCATTCCAAGCTGTTGGCAGCCACAGCTGGGGAGGTTTCTGCACTTTCCTCTGGAGAATTCCGCATTGTCTTTGATCACAAGACATGGTCCAACTACCTATTGGGATTCAGAAAAGTATTGCTACAGTTTCAGTGAAAATCTACCACACTTATGTATCTTCTCTGTGGAAAAAACATCCCGAAATGCATTAGTTGAAGGTGTCATTTACTTTGTGTAGCAGACACAGCAAGCTGAAGGAGATTTGCGCACTGTTAAACCCAGCACCAGGAAAAGTACAAAACATCCTGTTTTTCTAATCAACAAAGCATGTGACGGCTGCAAACATCCCCCAGAAGCTACACGAAAAAGAGAAGGTATAAGAACAATTTATGAGTGTCATCACAACTAGCTCACTCCTAGATGAGCGTTCCCATTGTGATGTGGGTGTATCCCACAGAGGTGTGCATCTTTAATGTACAGACCACATGGGATCAGATGTGGTTGAGAAATTTCTGACAAGCTGAGAACCTCAAGGTCTTCAATTTTGTGGAAGTCTCTTTCCATCATCTGTCAGGGCCATCAGTTCAAGCACTTGAGGAGCTTCAGCTGCCTAAGAAGTCCTGATATCTCCTGCCATCTCAAGGTTTATCTTGGTTTGGATGCACGGCCACACCGCTCCCTATTGTTTCCAGAGCCTCAGGGGAGAGATCCTCTGTTGCCCTACTGCTGGATGTTACAAGCTTCTCACTTCTCTGTAGGTTTATGTCTGGAGCAGGAAGGAAAGTGACTTTCCTTGCCCCGTTTCTAGAAAAACTAAACCAGGCTTTGGAAAATGATTGTGCTCTAAGGGTGTGCACAATCCCTGCTATCGTACACATTCTCTCCCTGCTTTTGTTTCACATTGCTGTTTGGCCCTGCTGTGATGCTGCAGTGTTGGGGAAAAGACCTCAGGAGGCATCAAAACTTGCACAGCTAGAGATTCTGCAATGCTCTGGACTTGAGCCCCAGGTGAGCACACCTGTAAAAAATGGTTATCCACATTTTAATCACTGAGCCTCTTACAAACTCAGAATTTTCTGAGAAACCATCAGAGAGCAGAGGGATTCTATAGGGGCTGGAAGGTACCACATGCCAGAGGACATGTCTGCATTATCTGGTTGAAAAACGTGAGAAGAATGCAGCTCTGCAAGGCAACAGAGGGAACTCACTGCCAGCAGCAGCAGTTTCAGCAGGGATCACCAGACTACTTACTCCACTGAACCCCTGTTTGGACAAACAGTGTGCGCTGAGCCTTGTGCTGGTGTCCTCTGATGGTTGTCTTCTGTTTCTGGGTGCCAGACCAAGGCTGGCATGTAGCATGCCCTGAAAATTTCATCTCTAATGAGATAGTCTGAATTACTGACCACTTCCAAAATCTTGGCAGGAAGTCTTCAGCTAACAAAAGCTAAAAGCACTTTTATTTCAAAGGCACAGTGTTCCTACTGGGTGAAGCATGAGGCTTTGCACAGCTGATAGGAAAGAGGAACAGGCAGATTTGGAGTTGGGCAGGCAGAGGTCATCAGAAACATGGCATTCACTGGCACAATCAAGATGGTAAATATCTTCTGAGTTCTCAATTTATGCAGAGCAATAAACATTACTAGAAGCATTACCAGCAAATTTTATAGAGCAATAAATATTAAAAGAAGTAGCAATTTTCAGAGCTTCTTTTTGTCTATGTGGAAATTCTGTTCAGCTGGATAATCTAGGAGGGCTGTCAGCATTTGTTTGCAATTCCTGAGAGGCAGTCACTGCTGAGCTACTGGAAAGCACCCCCAACTGTTTCAACAACTCAGTGCTGACACTCCAGCAGCACTTGCTTGCCACTTACGGTAAGGTAGAGGTGCTGAGGATGATCCAAGCACAGATACACACACAGGTACAGCCAGCACTACCCCTAGGAGTCTGACATGCCTGGGCAGCACCAGCCTAGACTGTGTACTCAGCTCCCTGGAAAATCCCAGCTAGCAACACGGCAGCACAGACCACCCAACATACACACCTGCACCTTTCCACACTTCAACCTTCTCCTTCAGCACCAGTCTCTTCCTCTCTGGAAATTTATTCCTTGATGTGTGGATAAGGCAGGTGCCAGGATGTGCTGCCCAGCAGTCACCCAGGGGACTCTTCTAAAAGATTTTACTTTGCAATTCATTTATCTCTTGATCTCTCCAAACAAAATGAAATGCAAAATTTTTAACCAACAATTCAGTTATTTATGAGCCCTCGGTTTCTTGCACCATCTGTCAGCCTGTGCATCAGCAAGAACACCCTCACCTTCATACAAACAGGTATCACTGATATCCTTCAGTTTCACAATGTAAGTGGTAGAGACTGTATGCCCTGGAAAACACAAAAAACTGCCATCAAAGTATAGAGCCAGGAGCACACACCAATTTCCTAGGCAAAGCATGGGCTCTCCAGAGTGTACCATGAAGCTGCACAGGGCGTGATCAGGGTGGAGATGCACAGAGGCAGCTGTTTCTCCAAGTTATACCTCAATTTGTAGAAGAGATGTGTTATCAGTGATGTGGTGGATGCAGGAATAAGAGAAAATTAAACACAAGACAGCTTCTAATTAAGCATGGATTATCCATTTGGCATGTTGAGCGAGGAACTACTCTTTGAAAAAAATAACAGTACAGTTCAGTATTAACATAAACCAAGGGGAGTAATTAAGGATGCAGAGGCAATTCTTACCCTGGAATTTCTTAAATTCAGGTTCCTAACCTGACTTCCCTATATTCCTTTCCCATGAAAGGAATTTTCCCGGGATCAATCATTTCCCTGCATAACCTTGGCAGTCAGCTGTATCAGCACCTGCAGGACCAGCTACCCCAAGTCCTCAGAGCTCCTTGGGCAAGGACCTTTATACAGTGGGAAACTCTAGACAACGTTCAAGTAACAAACTACAGAACTGAAGGTGCTCTGCACTTGCACAACCCAAACTATCTTCTTTAAGTCAGTACAAAGATCTTTAGATCAGATTGATTTATCCCCTTAATGGACACAGAATATCAAACTTTACAAATGTAGATTCCGAAATAAAGGAATAGATTTTTCTTGGTTAGTATGTTCACTGTAAAATTTACTCTATTACTTATGGCAAGTCAGCAAGAGAAATACTAGGCAGAAAATGTGATGAATTATTTAAACAATCATTTTTTAAATTTTTCTTACATGATTAGGAAACCAGCATAGGAACTAGTTTTAATTTCCTTTCACTACAAGAGTCCACTATTCATTGCAGGTTTAGAGACAACTAATATTTTTCTGTGTAACTGGAAATTTAAAATATTAATGACACTGCTCCATACACTTCTTTTTGTTGCAACATTGCAGAGTTCTCTGTATTAAAAATGTCATTCACATTTGATAGTCCCTAAAAATTGGTTTTATATACTTTTAAACAACTACATTGCATAGGAATTGTATGTGCGTGTGTGTGTGTATATATATTGACAGGTTTATATATATAAAAACATGTAATTATGAACCTATATACATACATAAAATATAGTTCCTCAGGTTTTACCTGACTGGAAAACTGTTCATTAAAATCATTACACCACACAAAATTAAATATGTAGTATCAGTTATTCTCTGCAGTATATTTATAAAAATAATTTTAGCAGTGCTTTGACTGCCCTTCTTACAACAGTTCACAAAAATAACGGCACTCTAGTAACAGTAAATTAACTTCACCATGTTCAAATGAAGTACGAAGCTTTTAACCCAGAGATCAGCACTACTTTGGGGCAAAGTCATATTTAAAGAAGGATTTATACTACGTATTCTTTTACTTTAAAGCACACGATCTCTATGACACACAAACGGTTTGGATGGAAATGCTGCTGTTGAATCCCCCACACTCCCCAGCATACAGACTTCTAAATATTTTCAGGGTTAAATGGAAGATCTCATTCAGTAATTGAGATAATGTGAAAATTAGTGGTAAAACTTCTGATGACTTTAGGATTTCAGGATCAGGCCCTGGCTGTCCCAGCTTTATAACATTTATGTCACTAAAAGCATATACTACCACTGTATTTTTTCAATAAGGAGTATTGAAAATGTATGTATTCTTTGCTTCCTATTACATCACATTTCCTTGCAAAACATTCAAGTAACAACGTTCCCTGAAAGTGTTGAGTTTAAACCAAAAGCCCTCAAGAAAATAAATGAACACAGGAAAGTTTACAGCCATAGTGAAGCCATTTAATAACGTGGATTAACCCAATTTTATTTTTGAGCCCTTCAAACAATGAATAGTCTTGTAAGATACAACTGCCACTGGATGACACAACCACAAAAAAGGATAACATACTTTGGACTGTTTGGCAGGTTTGGAAGATTATCTTTTCTAATGTAAACCTCTGGACAAATCTCTGCAACGGTAAATCTAATAAACTTTACTAGTTCCTTTAACTCTTTCTTGAGCCTTTGCTTAACTTTAAAATAAATGTTTAAAAAATCCATTGATTTCTTCAAAACATGTTTTTCATTTTACAATCTCTGGATAACTTCCAGGGTTGAATTTAATTACTATAATGCATGCTCCCCATCTCAAATTGCTAAGAGAATTAACAGGCAATTCCAAGGGAATATAAGCAGCACAGACATTCTAACAGGCCAGCAACCTACCCCTGAAACAGTGCTGAAATAGTACGTTCATTTGAACATCTCTATTAACTGCAACTCCGCTGAATTCCCCCAGTAATTTGCATGTACGCCCAAGAATAGTTTTACCACAATCTGTGCTGAAGTGGTCAACTTCTCTGCAAAACATGACTCACTCAGAGTAAACCAACATTAGACATGTCCACTTACAGTTAAACCTGATTATACTACCGGGAACTGTCACAGAAACATCCCCTATAAAGCTGTTTGCACACACAACAGACACAAAGACATTGCAGGCGTAGGCTTTTATGCCTGTGTAGTACGTATTTATAACTTTCCAGGGAAAGAGACATTATGTTTTAATAACACTTACCTCGCCCTCTGCACATCCAGCTGGCTTGTCCACCTCCTCCTCCTGTGCTTTCTGCTTTCCACAAGAAGAACTAAGCAAAAGATTAATAAAAGGAGTTTCGCAAAATAAGGCATCTTGCTGGAAATGGGAGCCGGGCACTCTGCACTCCAGTGACCTCCTGCAGTACAAGTCCCTCCGGGTTTAAACATTGAATCGACTCTAATTCCAGCGCCGCGTTGGTCGGCGATCAGCGGCACAAACGCCGTTTCCAGACCTGATGCCTCCGCCAGGCTCGCAGGGGCTTCGCACTCAGAGCTTTTCCCTCATCACCGCTTAATGATTGGCCATTACTCGCCAAGTTTGCCTCACTAAACATTTCCACTGGGTCCTAAAGGATGCTTACTAAAGCCATTATATAAAGACCCGCAATTCTGCACGCCGGCTTTTTGCTCAATCCCCTAATCTCAGCGCTATCCTCCTGCCAGACTGGAAACCCAGGCTGTCCCTTTTCATTAGGCTTTCCACATTTTTTTGATCCTTCGTAGAAGATCTTTTTCAACTGCAAAGTGCCCATGCTAGATTTCAGACACATATCTCATTGTAAAATGCATGTATTTTGATGGGTTTATAGGCGTTGAGGGTTTATTTTCTGATTTAGTCTGGCTCTTCATGCTGTTGAAGATAGAATGGGAACTATTTCCTCTGAAAATGATGACTTTATTTACTGTTAACTTTTAAAGGAAAATTAAAAAACAGTAATTCCCACTCTATACATGCAATTGACTTTACATAAATCAAGTCACCACTACTGTTGGGATTTTTTTCAAATAGGTATTTGCACAACCAGGCATTTCAATTTGTATCAGAGGAGATTTAAATTAAAATTAGCAGCTACAGAACAGTTGTTTCTTTAAACAAGGTGTGGCACAGGTACCACAGCAAAGGTTTGCTTGGGGCAGCTGTGATGCTGCAGGAAGAGAAAAGCATGTTCAGAGCAAAGCTTCCAGAGGAGACAGCAGCTCAAAACCCAGTAACAGTCTTGGGGGGGGTCACACCTCTTCCAGAACCCGCCCTGGGAAACACAGTACTTCTGAGAGAGGCTACAGGATCTGGAGAGGGTTTTTTAGGGAGTTGGTGTGTAGTTTTTGGGTTATTCAGGTTGGGGGGAGGGGCGGGGAGTGGAGTTGTGTATTGTTTCTATTTTGGTTTTGAATTACTAAAGAAATATACAGATTAGGTAAAAAGACAATTAATATACTGATATCAAATTGTTACACAGCAGAATGTGTAAGTAACTGCTTAACAAAGACATACTTCTGTCTGAACTTCCAAAAACCCCATTTTTCATCCTTGTTCCACTGTACATGACAACAAGATTATGAACATCCACAGAAATGCTAAAAAAGAAGTCTGATTTTGGTTGGCTATTCTTTTGTTTCCACATCCTCCTTAGTCACACAATGAGCTTTCCTTGTTTTAGAAGTTATTATAGCTATGTTAATATAATAGAGACTACATATAACAAAATTTAGGAAAGCTGTAGGTAGCTTGATAAAATACTCCTGAGGAACAGGGTAAGAATCTCACTTAAGCCAGTGCTACCATGTTTGACAGCAACGAAATGAAAGCCAAATTCCTTTATCTTTGAAATAAACACACTGAACAACAATTAGGACAATAATACAAGAGGAAAATTATCCCACTCATTGCTTTCTTCTACTTGACTTGAATATTTAAAGTCACTGACAAANGGGGGGGGTCACACCTCTTCCAGAACCCCCCTGGGAAACACAGTACTTCTGAGACAGGCTACAGGATCTGGAGAAGGTTTTTTTAGGCGGTTGGTGTGTAGTTTTTGGGTTGTTTTCGGTTATTTTGGTTGGGAGGGGAGCGGAGTTGTGTATTATTTGATTTTGGTTTTGAATTACTAAAGAAATATACAGATTAGGTAAAAAGGCAATTAATATACTGATATCAAATTGTTACACAGCAGAATGTGTAAGTAACTGCTTAACAAAGACATACTTCTGTCTGAACTTCCAAAAACCCCATTTTTCATCCTTGTTCCACTGTACATGACAACAAGATTATGAACATCCACAGAAATGCTAAAAAAGAAGTCTGATTTTGGTTGGCTATTCTTTTGTTTCCACATCCTCCTTAGTCACACAATGAGCTTTCCTTGTTTTAGAAGTTATTATAGCTATGTTAATATAATAGAGACTACATATAACAAAATTTAGAAAAGCTGTAGGTAGCTTGATAAAATACTTGCTGAGGAACAGGGTAAGAATCTCACTTAAGCCAGTGCTACCATGTTTGACAGCAACGAAATGAAAGCCAAATTCCTTTATCTTTGAAATAAACACACTGAACAACAATTAGGACAATAATACAAGAGGAAAATTATCCCACTCATTGCTTTCTTCTACTTGACTTGAATATTTAAAGTCACTGACAAAACCTCTCAAAACCCTAACAGTTCTAGGTCCACTACATTTTCACAGTATTCATGGATACTAACAGTGACTTCTTTAATAAACTCACAGTAAGATTATGAAAGTCTCTGGGTCCAATATTGATTTTACATTAAAAAAAACCCCAAACATTAAAACACACCCAGAAAACAACACAGAAAACACCAACTAAAGAAACAAGATTGACACATGAACAAAAATAAAACCAGAAATAAAACAAACTCCCCCCAAAACAAAAGAAACCCCCAAACAAAAACGTCAAACCAACCAACCCCAAAATAGAAATAAAATGCCATGTGATATGTGAAACGTATCCAAAGACTGGCTTAAAACTTTATTACTAGTGGGGCTGTAATAAATACTTTTCACAAGTATGTTTAGAATAAGTGTTTAAGTATAATACGGTTTAAATTTTCTTCAGTAAATAAAACCACATATGAAACATTCAGTTCAACACATTATGTATATTTTGGTATAATTAAAAGACAATAGCTCTGGGTAAATAATTATATTACATATTTATAACTATTGCAAGAATAGACATGTTTCATATAATCTTCAGATCTAAAAACAAGATATACAATTGAAAGTATTAGAAGAGGACATTCTAATCTTTCAAAAGATTATCCAATCTTTCTTCCAAAAAAATAAAAATTAAAATAATGCAAGTAATTTTCTGGCCCCTTCTCTCCTCCCCTACTCCTTTCCCCAAACATAATGCAGCCTCATAAACAATTTGTATGTGTTCCCCCTCTAGAAATGTGTCATGGTAAACTAAAGTGGTTACAAAAGAGTTCACTGGACACAAACACATGGTAGTGTTTCATTTTGTAATTCCCTCTCCAATGTCAAATCTTATGCTAACTTAGATGGGGTGATTAACTGTTTTTATGTTCCATAAAAAAATTAATCAACCACTTTTTAAAAATTGTCTTTTTCTATTTTAAAAATTACTCAAATTTTGTCCCATCCTACATGCCCTTAATGCCACTATTTCACTGCACTGTTTTTCCAAGTTTCTAGTGGGAACTCAATTAACGCTTGTAGCTATATGTCCAGTTTTGCTTTTCTTACAAGTAATATATCTGTAGGTACGTTAACATTCAGAAGGACTTAAGCATAAATATAAAAAGTAACCTCTGTAAACAGTTCTCATGTCATAGCCAATACAGAATGTTCAATGAACCATTCAGGTCACTGCTGTTAGGACAAACTACCTTATAACTCAAATACATACTCATTAGCCAAACATATTCTACGAAATATAAGAGCTGCCAAGGCAAAGGTCAGCAGCACAATCAGGACAGTTGACCCAGTGTGGTTGGTGTTGGCTCTTGGCTGCTGTGCCCGGTTAAAGTCAGTTGAAGATGGAGCCCGTCTCTGACTCTGCTGCTGGGCACGGCGCTGCCGAGGACTCATGGACGAGTTAGTGGACACAGGTGGAGTGTGCTCCTCACTGCCCACAGCATTGCTATGCTGGGTTTCAGGCTAAAAAGGAAACAAGGAAAGTCATGAGACAAGACATGGCGTAAGATTAGCAAGAAGTAAACTCATAAAGACTAAAATGTACTCTTCAAATCACGGTTAACACTTGAAAGCCTGGTAACACGTCACTAGCAATTACAAAGTTGTTACCGCTGTAGCTTTTGTCCATACACTATGCTGAAAAGTGTATTTTGAACTGCAAATTAGCCATTCTATGGACAACACAAGGGTGAATTCAGTCTGACAAACAGTACCCGCATTAAAGAGACTTCAAATATCTTTGTCTAGGATTTGTTTAACTCTTTATTGTTCAAGAAATGTTTCATAATCCTCCAGACGGTGAAGTCTCTGAGGATTTGTCACCTACACTGAAGGGGAAACAAGCTGGGGAGGCCAAGAAAGGAGCGAGAGAAGTCCAGAGAGCTGTAATTAAACAGTGCTGCAGTGCTTCCCTGTGGACAGCTGAGTCCAGAAGTCTGTTCTCATCAACACCATCACTGGAAACGCAAAACAAAAATCTTAACCACAAACCACCTACGTGATCCCAGCAGGAGCTGTCGAGCACAGCACATGCCCTCTACTGGGCGATCGTCGGTCCGACACTACAAGGACTGAAAAAAACACACTTCGGCAAATGATACTCAACTCAGGAGAGTATTACTCCAAAGAAAACACTGAACTTCCAGCGCTTTAGTATTAAAACCAGTGATACAGCACAGTCATCAGAAATGAAAACTTGGATAAGATCAATTTAAAAGCACTTTTAAAAAAAGTGGCTCTGACAAAAAAACCACATGGGTTTGTTGTTTTGGTTTTCTAAGCCTTATTTTCAGTTCTCAGAACAATTTGCTAGTATTTCTACTTAAAGCAACCTGCAGTTATTTCCCAGAGTAAGCTTTCTCCCCCTTTTCTTCTAAAGCTTAATTATCATTACAGCAGGTAAAAACAGAATTCTGGGCATTTTATATTTCCTTCCAAGCAAAAGCCTTTTAATGGATACAAAGCACTACTTCAGCCAGTTATTGTATCCCTGGAAGATCCCCTCTCCACATGGCCAGACAGGGAATGCGCTCAAATGTGTATCAGGTTTGACCATCCACAACACAGGCAGCAGCACTTGGTCTCCTGACTCTCTGGCCACGTGTTCTGCACGTGGGAGAAGAATTCTCTCACATTTAAACCTAGTCAGTGATTTAATGAGCCCTGTGATCATCAGCAAGGAAGTACTGATGTAGTAACTTGCCACATTTTGTAACTTGCTTGTTTACACGGGTTTCTTGCCTAAGTAAGCAAACAGCTTGGGTAGTTTCTAAGTGTTTTTAACATATACATTTAATCAGCCAGAGACATCCCAGAACACGATGAGCACCCTGCCATGATTTCCACTACACTGCAGAAGAAAGTAATTCTGCTTCAGACTGAATTCATTTGAAAGTTCCTCATACCAGGGAAAATAAGGACTCAGGGAAGCCAAGTCATTGAAAAATTAACTTCCTAGATTCAGCTACACTCCCATCTTCCAGAAGGGGAGAAGGAGAAGAGTAAATTCAGGACACAAGAACTGTCAATTCAGCAAGCAAAGTGTTTTCTTCTTTGAATAGTTTTAAAAAAAGAAAAAAAGAAAGTTTAGAAATATTCGTGATCCTTCATCTTACCAAAGTAACTAGCACTGGCTGTCACACACATCTTCCCAACATTGCAAATTTTAAACTTAAAAATGAAACAGAAATGCCCTGTTCTGATTAAAACAAGGTGTCATACAGTGACATGAACATATCTGTGACTAAAGAGAAACCTCATCAACAACTTCAAGACATTAAATTATTTTTTGAGGAAATTACAGATGCATCAGGGCAGCATGCCTTGGGATTCCCAACATAATCAATGATCAACTATTAGCAGACATGAAGAAGTTAGATAAGAAAAGAGTTATCATTACCTGATATAAATTTGGGACCGTATGCTATAGCATCTTAAATAATACATATACGTATCTCCAGATAAAGACTTTTTTTGTTTATTTGAAGACTTAATTGCTAGGAATTCCAAAAGTGGCAGATGAGATGTACTGTAAATTTATTTGAAAATCACAATCATCATCTCTTCAACTAAATGGCAAGTCTTTAAATTCTTCTTAAGAAAAAATGTCAATATTTAACATAGCATTTAATACAACACACCACTTTGCATGACACAATTTCCATTAACTATCAAGTAATTTTCTGCCGAATCATAATGGAAACGTTGTGGATAAGGGTGTAGTAAGAGCTACATTGTAGCCATTTTTACCATCTTATTTTCACAGCCATTTCATATGCACTTTTGTCATATTATTACATACTGCTTATATTATTATGTGTTATATCCAACACTTCTGAAACTGATAGGATTGCTAGAAAATTCTGCCCTAAGGACGTCTGCTATTTCAGTAAAATAGATCAGAATTAACAGAAAATTATATCTAATAAAATGTAAATAAGGAAATCTACACTATGTTCAGTATACTGAAGAATGGTAGCATTCACTGCATCACTTATATCTCCAGGCCCTTATTTAAAACATTTTTATACCATATTGTTTAATAACAGGTGTACTGAGAGTTAATGTATTCCCAGAGATCCGTTGCAGCAGCTCTTTGCATAAGAATTAAGTTAAGCCTATCCCGGAAGGGCATCATTGTGCTCACAAATATCTTGTCATTAATTCATCCCAAAATCTCTGTCCTTCCAGGCATCTTAAAGGTTAAAAAGAAATCATGAAATGGACAGTTGTTGCTGGAAAGAACAAAGTATGTACCATGAAGCAGTTCCCCAGTAAAACACAGTCTGCAGATTTCCTCGCCTTCACCCAGAGGTGACTCTTTCCTTAGCACCTATTTACCATCATGTCTTTAATGAAGACGGGTTACAACTGTTCTAAGAGGAGAAGAAAGGTAACACTCCATTCTTTCTGCATGATTACTTCTAATTTTCATCTCTGTATTGTCTAGAAGGACATAAGGTCCCATGACTTCATAATTAGACATATTAAATCTACGATACCAGAACAAATTAGACAAGCTAATAGAAGAATTCGGCATTGGGTCTACCTCTGCCTTTTCTATTCTCAAATACACTTCCAGCTCACAACAGTAAATTTTCTACAATGGCTTATAACTAAACACATATTTGTAGAGTAAGCAGTTAACATTTTATCCACAAAGAGAGAAAAAACAGTTTGATGTTGCCAAGTCTAACACAACATAATAAGGCAGAATTAGGTCTTTACACAAAAAGAACCAACCTAATAAACTAATTTTACACATGCAAGAAGCCCAGCCAAGCCGAAAGGATCTGAGGTTTGCATGGATACTCTTTCACACCCATTAGCAGATCAAGGCCCACAGTTTCCTACTTCAAGAAGATTTCTATTAATTTCTGCATGAATAAGAACCCAAAAATAGCAAATCTCAAACGCCTTAAATGTTACACATTTCTTTTTCCTCTCTGTGTTTCTTTTCACTGCTGAATGGGTTCAGATAATTCCGAACACTCAAAATGTGACAGCTCAGAAACACAGGTGTTGCTTCAAACCAAAACTAACAATCACCAGTGTGACATGAACCCACGTATTTAGTCTTATGTATCACAGATACAAATATTTTAAGTACACTTATGCATTTAAAGGTCTCATTTCCCATGGGACTGTTTCGCTGAAAATTAAGTTAATCATTAATTATTAAATCAGCATAATCAATTAAAACAACTTCCTTTAAAATGGGGTTAATCAAAAGAAGTCTCTTTTTACTCAAGAAAATGCTAGCAACGCCTTTGTGTGTCAGCTAGTTCTACTGTATTAGCCAGGATTTGTAATAAGAAGAACAAAATAAAATGGTTTTAAATCCTAAACAATATGGAAAAATCCTTATTTTGGGGGAAAAGAGTATGCTATTAGCATGTTTATATTTCTACATAGCTTGAAAATACGTTGCAAACACGTAACAGATGGTCTGATGTTATTTGCCATGTTTCAGGTTTTTTAACCAATCTGCAGCCCCATCCTCCCGAAAAAAGGCAGCTTAGCTGGGATTTGCCTGCAATTTACCAGTGAATTTAGATTGCATTTGCCACAGTTGTAACAGCTGCCTTGGTCCATCACCAAACCTCGGTCACTTCCAAAACCATTATGCAAGCTCTACACCTTGTCATATTAAAACATTCTCATACTTCAAATGGCAAGAATATTTTAGACTTACTTAAGACACTATAAAAACCAGGAAGACAATCTTAATATTTAAAAGCTACAGGTTATCACTGAAACATTTTTTGCCTTTGGTTAAGAATTCTATTGAAAACACCTGTGCTGCATCATGTAGATGGTAAACTGTAGTACTTGAGACACCACAGTATTTTAATGAACAGTTAACCTATGCATTAAAGGGACGACTGGGAACCAGAATTGCTAAAAGAACATTATTTCTTGTTTCTAAGAGAAGAAATTGAAAGCAGAGATCTCTGTTTCTAAAAGCGATTCAGCATATCATTTGCTAAAGTTCACAGATTTTATGTAAAAGTATGCAGAAGTTCTAGAGAAAAGTATGAACTACATAATCTTAATAAAGACTTCAATTAGCTCAATAGGACCGATTTCACATTCAGACTATGCCCTATAAAGCTCAAACATGGACCATACCGTTGCACTTGTTGGCTCCTGGAATGCTCTGGATGCACCATCCTGCTGGGGCTCATGTGAAGTGGCAGAGTGGTTTAGTCCTGATGTGTTTGAGGGTCCAGCATCAGACTTCCTGGAGGAATGGACTTCTGCCTACAAGAAATACATATGCAGGCTTCAGAGACAAGATCAAAATTGCTTCCAAAAAATCTGGCCTATTTTGGGACATGTATTTTAATACATGGAGAATATGAGGCTTACTGAAGTGTAATAATCAGGTATGCCAACTGCCCTTCAATCACCCACCAACAGGTTGGAGAAATTTTCATTGTGCAAACATCAGTTTAAAAACCAATTTTAAGGGGTTTTGCACATAACAACAGATGCAACAATTTTAAAAAAAACACACAGATGTATAGAGCAAAAATTAATATTCTTTAGGAAATAACACCAGTTTTTAGAACTTCTGTTTTGCAAGCCCTTAAGACAATGCTGAACACTGTTGTTACAAGTGAACTAATACTGCCTGTTCCTCTGCAGGACTAACGAGCCTTTGGTGAATGCTAATTTCATGTGGCTATACTGGTTCTAGTACAAAGTTGTTTCACAGCCAGAGTGGATCAGGCATGCATACCAGTTTCCAGTATTTGAATTTCAGCACAAACAAAGTAAAAGAAAAATAGTGCTGCTTTCATACAGATTTACAAAACATCTAGTAGTCATTGTTTTCCAGAATTTAGGTTTCATGCTTTCAGAAACTTGAGACAAGAGATCAGCAGGGACATGTAGAAGAACACAAAAACCATGACATGCCTCCAATAATCTCTTGGAAAAGGACAAAGCATCATAGTCCTGAATACTTAAATTTGTACGCGTCCAAAAATAAAAAAAAAAAGAAGTCATGACTAGATCAATTTTTATCAGCAAGCAAATCATCTCCCAAGTCATCTATCTAGATCCCAATTTATTATAAGGATGACAATTCCAAATCTAGTAACTGCCTTCAAATGCAGATGTAAGTAGTGGTGGTAGTAGCAGGAAGAAATACAAACGGTGTATTAGAAACCAACCAGTTATGGTGATAACAAACTAAAAGATCACAATATAATACTCTTTCATAATACTATTTTGTATGAGGAAATTAAATTCTCAGTTTCTTGATGTGTATTAACTCGGGAGAATACAAATAATACAGCACCAAAACAATCTGAAGAGGAATTTAAGATTTGAAAAAATAATCTGACAACATTGCTTTCATTTTGCACTTGACTATTATGAACTAATATGTATTAGGACAAGTTATGACTCAAATATGGATCATCAATAAAGCAACACAAAACTGTGAATAATTTGAATTGGAATGGACCTCTAGATGTCACCTGGTCAAACTCCATCTAGAGTCATGTCCTGTCAAGTTTTGAGCATCTCCAAAGCTGGGGATTCCACAGACTCTCTAGGGAGCCTGCTCTAGTATTTCACTACCCTCAGGGTGAATTTTTCTTCCTGATATCCAACTGTAAGTTCCTTCCCTGGAACCTGTGATCACTGCTTTTTATACTTCTGCTTTTCCCCTGATAAACTTATTTCATCTCTATTGTTAATCTCTGTTAAACACATATACTACAAATTGTGCATTTGATTTACTTTAGTTTCTGGAAGTATGAACTCTAGTATCTAGACAGAAGTAAAACTAACATTCAAAACAAAAGGGCACTTGAAAGTTCCCAAAACATCTAATTTGTCACTTTGACCCTCTTTACTTGAGCCCTTACCTTGTCTCTACTTCCAGAAAAGTTGGAAAAACACAGATATCAAGGGAAGATGACCAATATATTTAAACATAATATGAGGGTGAGTGGAGAATTAATTTTACTGCAAAATATGCCTTGTGATGGCAACATGTAGGTAAACCATAATGTTTTAAAGCGATACGTATGCTATTAGTCATCTATCTTTCCTTTTCGTTTTTTTAGCAAAATGGAATTTATGGTATATAGTACTTAAAATGCAGACAACAACTTGCAAGTCAATACAAAGCTGATAAAAAAACCCAAAGTTGGAGGCTCACAGAAGTAGAAAACTGCAATGAGAAAATGTGTTGGTCGTTTTTTTTCCCTCCTGGATTTCATATTCCTATCTCAATACCACAGTGGGACTTTCAAAAAAGTTACCATTTTGCTTAAAGCCGGTATGAAACAATTTCTCATAGCCCCAGGATAATCTACAAAAAGCTAGGAAATCTCTTCCTCAAAGATGAAGCTAATGCAGGGGTTACTATTATGTGTGCTAGTAGAGAGATTCTCTCAAATTATACACTCAATTATTGGTATCTTCACGGATTTCGTAACTCATGGGACCTGCCCAGACCTGACCCCCAGTGAATTCCAGGGGACCACTGTATATTGTAAAAAAGTCAGGAACAGGCAGTCCATTGCTCCTTCAAGTAGCTCAGCTTTAAAACTCTGTCCCTGTATCTCCTCATCTTTGTAGAATACAGTGATCCCCCGTTACTCATGGGCTGTTTGGTCTGCCCCTCTTCACGCGAGTCTTGGAATAGCGAACACACTACTTAGTCAAGTACGCCACGCCTGTAGCCATGCCCCCTCCCCTAATAAGGTCTGGAGGACGGTCCTGAGGGCGGGGCTTGTTTCAGATGTCTGGCTGTGCTCTGCTGAGGTGGGCGAGCACCAGGGCGGGGGGGCGAGCACCAAGGCCAGCGCTGGCGTGGTGAGGGAGCACCAGGGCCAGGACCAAGGCAGGGGGGCAAGTGAGCGCCGAGGCCGGGAGTGGCGCAGGGCGGGGGGGTGAGGGAGTGCCGGGGCCGGGAACAGCGTGGTGAGGGAGCGCTGGGATCGGCGGAGGGGGGCAAGGGAGTGCCAGCCACGGGGCGAGGGGGCAAGCGCCGAGGCCAGGGCCAGCTATGCTCGCCACGCAAGCAGTGGGGCCAGGGGCCCAGCAGACTGAGGTCGCGGTAGGTTCTGCGCATGCGCCAGGTCCCACAACTCGCTGGAAAATCAACAGCGAGTACAGGATTTCGCAAATTACGGATTGCGACTAAGCGGAGGATCACTGTATTTTGAGATGTTTTTATCTCAAGCCTTACTACACACAGACCCAACCATACCAACAGGATGGCACAGGAATATGCAGGTCCTGCTCAGTAGGAGGAGATCTTTAACTTCATAGGACACAAAAAAAGTAAAAATAGTGCCTAGGAGATTGTTAAGAGAATGCTGGTGATAAAAGGGGACATATCAGCATCCCTGACCTCAGTGAGGATGTGTTCTGCACCAACATGTTTCACTGTAGTTCCCTGCCCTCACGCACAGCAGTCTTCCTTAGTGGCTGAT
Organism: Pitta sordida; assembly: GCA_013390025.1. Classification (NCBI taxonomy): domain Eukaryota; kingdom Metazoa; phylum Chordata; class Aves; order Passeriformes; family Pittidae; genus Pitta; species Pitta sordida. The sequence continues at coordinate 13,616 of WEKX01013755.1, read as the reverse complement.
TTAAGAGTTTAGTGGAAAACGTAGTGAAAATCAACACTGTGCATGCAAAACATGCAATTCTCTAAGGAATATATTTGTCTAAACAAACCTTGCTTTCACTGAAAAGCTAGAGAACACATTTTTCGGTCACAGCAACTTCCATACCAGAGTTCAACTTTCAGTATCTTCAGATAGTAGCAGAGTAGTTCAAAAGAATTTGCAACCATTTTTCAGTAGTACTATGTTTTATTCCTTCCATAATCCAAAAGGAGAAAAAAAAAATCACAAAGGGAAAAAATTCAGGTTAGCTTTGCCCAAATTTTCCTAACACTTTTCTGGTAAGATTTACTCTGGAGAATTTAATCAAGCTATGATTGAAAACATGGAAATAAAAGCAAATATTTCAGCAGTTTCTACCACAGCGTTCACTACTAAAATTAAAACTAATCAATCAGTGTTTGAGATGCAATAATAATAAACTGGCAAATTGCAAGAGATCCACTCTTATTTTCTCTTTCAGACTTTACTAAAAAAGAACCTTACGCACAGTAACTGATGAAGGTTTTCTGAAATTATGAATTTACAAGTTTTTGCTCAATATTTCTAATTCTATACAAAAGAGACAAAAGTTCAAACTGACTTCACCTTGAAGCTAATTTGTCTGGCAAGTTCTTTAGCTTCCTTGTCCGCCTGGCTTGAGACACTTCCCGATGTTAGTGGTAAGAGGGCTGTCTTCATAGATGTGCCACACATTTCACAACAGAAGTCTTGTGACCTGGCCACAGATGACATAGCTTAGAATAGCATGTTCTCATAATGTTCTTAAGTGCTTGTTTGAACAAACTATTTGCAAAACAACTCATAGAAAGGCAAAGAGTGGCAAGACCAGCAGCTTAAAATTAGTACCCCCTGCCTTAAATCATGCTGTCTTGAAAAAATATGAGAATGATCTATACTACAAACACATATTCTCTCATGTCATTTCAGAAAGTATTAACAACTGACTTACTTATTACTTACTTATTACTATTATTTATACTTTATTAATAATTTCTTACAATTCAAAAACTTTTATATCTACAGCAAATTAAAATTATAACTTATCAAGATCTAACTATTATTACAAATCTTATATTGAACCCAGGAGCTTGCATCTCAAATCCAGGAATTTCAGCTTCTGTGGCAGCATTACCTTCTCTCATAATTCACACATAATTTGTCTGTAGGACATACTGCAGGCAGTTCTCCAAGCCAGTGAGAAACCAAACAACCTTGACAGCACAGTATTAAGACCAACCCACTAACCAAGCAGGGTTTGCAAACTTTGATTCAGTGCCATGCTTACAGGAAAGCTGCAGTGTCTGCATAGCTCAGAGTACAGGCACGATAAACTCCCATCTCCTTGCAAAATGATTACCACTTGAATTCAGGTACGTGGCTTGTAAGGTAGGGATATGGCCTTTCAATTGCCTTCTCCTTCCCAAATGGGAAAAAGAGAAAGAACCACAAAACACCCACAGGTCTAAGATTCCATGCAAGTATAACCCCAGTATAGCTGAGGTTGGGATAGTCCTCTGGAGATAACATTGAGTCCAGCCTCCTTGCTCAGAACAGGGCCAAGCAGAGCATGTTGCTTATGTCTGTTTCCAGTCACACTTTAACACTTCCAACAAGAGAGACTCCACCACCTCTCTGGACAGTGTGTGCTTCACAATAAAGGTTGTGGAGATGGCATTCAGACTGACTTTTGTGGGTTTCAGTGTGTGCCTATTGCCTCTTGTCCTGTTACTGGATATCACTTGAGACAAGCCTGGATTCTGCCTTTACACCTTCCTTTCAGATACTAGGACACATGGATATGATCCTCTGAACCTTCTCTTCTCCAGTCTGAAAACTCACAGCTCTTCTTGCATGAAATATGTCCCAGCCCCTCAATCCCCTTTGTGGCGCTGCACTGCACGTACTCCAGTACTACATCCTTTGTTGTAACCTGACCTGGTCACAGCCCCAGTCTGGACCCTGACGACTCATCAGTGCTGAGTACAGAGGAAGGATAAGTTTTCCCAACCTGCTGACAATGGTCTTCCTCCTACAACCCCCTGGATACTCCTTTGCTGCAAGGGCACACTGCTACCTCATGATCAGCGTGGTGTCCACCAGGATGTCCAGGTGCTCCCACCCTTCCAAGCTGCTTTCCAGCTAGTCAGATGGTGTTATTCCTCCCCAGAGGCAGGACTTTACTCTTCTTTGTTGAACTTGATGACATTCCTCCAGCCCATTGAGGCTCTTCTGGATGGCAGCACAACCTTCTGGTGTATCAGCCACTCCTGCCAGTTCGCTGAGGGTGCACTCTGTCCCCACATCCAGGTCATTAACGACACTGAATAGCACTGACCCCAGAATCGACCCCTGGAGTGCATCCATAGTGACCAGTCTGCAGCTGGATTTCCAGTTGCTTATCACAATCCTCTGAGCCAGTCAGCTCAGCTGGTTCTTAGTCCACCCCAGTATCCTCACTTGTCTAGGCTGTACTTCAGGAGGGACGATGGTAAGGGAGAGAATGCCAAAAGCCTTGCTAAAGTCCCTACACACAACATCCACTGCTTTCCCTTTTTCCACTAAGCTGATTATTTTATCATAGTCATGAATCTAATCTTAAGTCAATTTCCTGAGGATCATTCAGAAACAGTTGCTTCAGAATTTTGTCCTAATTATTACTCAGTTAAGGGCACTGATACATCATTATGATTCTGTTGTACTTGGTGGCATGACCTAGATATTAGGGTAGTGTGTTATAGGTAGGATAGTGTGTTGGTAGCAGGATGGCAACAGGTCAGGTAACAGGTTTGGCTAGGTTAGGTAACAGGTGATAGGTTGGACCTGATGACCTCTATGGTCTTTTCCAACCTTACTAATTCTGTGATTTTCTGATTATTTTGGTTGTTTTCTCCCCCACGTACTATCAATTCCATCATCCTCCTTTTCCCTCTATGCTGCTACTGTATCACACTATTACAGCTCCAAGCCTGAATTTCAGATGGACCTCTAATATGACCACACAATGCTGGAAGGAACACAGCTCTCTCACAGTATTTTGACTAAGTTCCAAGTTTACAGAATATTCAGCGAAAAAAACCCACTACATGTACAAGGCATCAAACTTTTGTCATATCTGGAATAAATGCAAGAGACTAGACTGAAGTGGCTTACTTTCTACCCAATGCATTACCCTAAAAATGAGTGCATATATATGTGTACCTACAATAACAAACTTAATGCTTACTTCTTTGCAAGAGCTCTTCTTTCTTCTGGTGTGTAATCTAGAGATCCTATTGCTCCTTCGCCTTTGGTTGGCATAAATCCAATAATGGCCAGTAAAGCTGTTCTTACTAAAAGGGGAAAACAGACATATAAACCAGATGGCAGAACCAAATGTTATGTCATCTCATTCTACATTCAGAAAAGTTGTAAAACTTCCTTTTGTCCAGAGGAGCAGCCTGAATTTCACACAAGCAGCACAGGCATTTTTTTGGTACACTGGAAGGCTTTCTTCATTTTTTTTTATGTCACTTTATAAATTAAGGTAAGGTCATCATCAACCCACACAGAGAAGAAAAGATAAGTTGTCACAAACATATTGCATCAATATAAAAACTTGAGTTCCAGACTTTAAAAATAGGTTCTGAAGAGAAAAAAGTAATGCAGAACTAACATAAACAAGGGGGAGAAGAAAGCTCACAGGGCACTCTTTTTTTCACACAGGTTTTCTCTTAGACACGAAGTCTGCAATTTAGTGCACAGAAGTTCAGTGGGTTTCTTTTATACAAAGTATCAGAGAATTTGTTTCTTTTATATCATGGTGCAGGGGAAGAAATTCAAATACTAATAACTGCTTGTACAGTGAATCCCCGGTACATTGCGACCTCTCCATTATGACCCCGCCCATTTGCGAGGCAATTTTCTCACAGTTTTCATTCAACCATTTGCGAGTTTATCCAGCCGACGCATGCGCAGTGCCTCTGCGCTGCCAAGGGGCAGTGCTGCAGTGCCCGTGGGGCGGGACTCACCCCGCCCTGCGGGGAGGGGGCCATGCCCCTGTCCCTGACCCAGGAAACTGCCCCATGAAAGTGAGGTAAGCGAGGTTGGGCAAGCGCTGTGTGCTGGGAGAAGCAGCTGTTGCTGCGTCAGGAGGAGGCTTCTGTTCCCCCGCCCCCTGGGACTGCACAGGCAGCGCTGCCTCTCCTGGGACCAGTGGATGTTAAAGGGAAAGAAACTCTGATACTGACCCGACCCCCCAACCCCTGCAACCCTGTGGGCTTCTCCAAGCTGCTGCGGTCACTCCCAAAGTCCAAACCCCGCGCTGCTTCCGCCTCCCCCCTCCCCCACTCCGACCCTGGTGATCATGCCTGCGCCAGCAGCCCCCGCGGCACGATCACCGGAGGTGGGGGGCAGGGAGCAGCAGTGCGGAGAAACCCAGAGAAGCCCACAGATTCTCGGGGGCGGTGGGGGGGGGAGGGTCTCCCAAGTCACAGGGGGCTCAGAAATGGTTCCCTTTGCTCCCCTGTGCTCAGAGAGCTCGAGGGGGGGAGAAGCAGAAAAGTGTCCGCAGCGCTCCAGAGCACCGGGGAGTGGGGCAATGGGCGTGGCCTGCATGCATATTAACCACCTGCACTTCTTTGCGAGTTTGGCTTTTGGCGAGGCCCGTGGCCTGACCCGTTCCTCACAAATGAGGGGGTATAACTGTAACAGAATTGTCATCCGAAACACCTCTTTTGACAAGATCTATACTGAATTTTGTTTTACATAGTCATGAAACTTAAAAATTCAACACACTGGTAGCAGATTTGGTAAATAAATATCACATGAAAATAGTACCACAAAACAGAGATAGGATATTTAAAACTCCTATTGAGAAACCCAGTATTTTCTACTCCTTAGAAAAACATGAGAGACTTTACAAACATTGAAGAATGGTCTGCTAAAAACATCCTAAAATCATACCCGTATGTTTTACAAGTGAAACTGATACAGCAAGAAATAACTGATGCTATTAGTATTTACTAAGTATTTAACTAAGTATTTAGCAAAAGTTATATTATATAAACTCAAAAAGACTGCCTTGGGTTTCTTTTGTCAATTTTCAATATCAGTGACAATATTTAAAAAAATAAAGGTAGGAAACATAACAAAACTTATTCTGAACTCAGACCACACTCTCTTTCCTCAAGTGTTCAGAACTACAGCATTAAAACTGAAAAATCCCCTCTAATAATATTCAAGCTGGCTTTAGTGATTTTACAAAACCAGGGCAAAGTAATAGGATTTATTTTCGTAAGAACCATTTAAAAAAAACCCGCAAAGAATATTCGAAGTAGTCTGAGAATTCTTAATGCTTGTGTATCCAAATAAGGAAGAGCTCACCACAACCCCCTCAGTTTCTCAACCCTTTCATTCTGCCTTTATCTATTACCATCCCTAAGTCCTCTTATGTGACTCCTTAAAGCCCTCACATTTCTCAAGTTCTCCAATACTTTTATGCCTCAAAACGTCTCTTTCTTCACTATGTACAATCTTCATGAGATTTTTTTTTCAGTTTAAAGATCACATTGCTTGACAAGGATATTTTCCAAATAAGTGTTACTTACTACTCCATGAAGGCTGCCATGTTTCAGGATGATGCCCTGAGATGCTTAAACAAATTTTCTTCCCCACTTCAAACCTGCCATTGGCCTTCAAAAGAAAAGGGAAAGATACAATAAAGCATGCTGGAAGTTAACACTTAAGTTGTAAAAATCATGATAAAACAATTCTATATGCTAACAATACACAATAATTACATTACTGCCAACCTCACAAAACTGGCATTCAGCTTTCTGAACACACAATTCTGTCACCTGACTCTATCAATGCATGAAGAAAACCTCCTACAAAACCATGCACAAAGGAGAGGCTTTGCCCCAAACCACAGGTTTGCCTTCCTACATCTGAGTAACATTTCCAACAGAAACCAAGAGGGCCCATGGAGAGAACAGAAGTCAGACAATCACATCAGCAATGTGATTTCTCCTGGAGAAAAAACTTCCATTTATTAGGTGTAAAGCTTCATGCAATTAGAGATTACCAAGGCCACCTTGGAAGACTTCCGGTCTTCAACTGACAGCACTAACTCTACTGTCCCACCTTTCTAAAAAAAACCCATTATGATAATGCCAAGAATCTCTCTGTCTCAGATACCTCTGGTTAAATCAATGACGTTAAAAGGAAAAACTAGCAAGCATGTTTACTTACCGTCAGCAAAATGATGCTGGGTGGTTTCATGGGATATTCAGGTGGTAGCACTATTCGCCCATGATAAATCCCTCCATCAAAATCTGAATCTGGAGGGCCTCTAACAGTGAAGTGCCATTCAAAAAGATTATCCTAAAATGCCCCCATCAATGGGCAAAGAAAAAAAAAAAGAAGAGCCTGTCAGAGAAACAGACAACTAAACTCTGTTTTCTTGAACAAGGACAAGGCAAAGAAACAGTTCACAGTGGAAGTTTTAGGAGGCCAAAATCAAATGCAGTTTAGAGAACCAACACAGTCCCACAGATAAAGTATTGTAGTTTTCTGGCAATTTGCTTACACAATGACTTCACTGAAATTCTCAAATTCATTATCCAAACTCCTCACTCTACTTGTACCAATTATGACAGGAATTTTATTACCTGACAGAAAACTGAGTCACTTAAGAGAAAAATGGATCTTTGCCTCCATAAACAATAATTTCTGGAGAACCTAAAAGAGCCCTACACCAAAAAGAACATTAATGGCAGCCTCCCTGAGCTCCTTCTATGCCCAGGTCAATACAAGGACTTCCCACCCTCTTTTGCTTCTGCACTAACAATCTTGAGACAGCTACTGTGCCTCACTGCACAGCAGGAACACTTTGAAACCTAGAACACTATTTTCATTGGACATACAAATAATCTCTCTTTAAACATAATTTCTTGGGAGTTCCGGGTTTGGCTTTGTGTGTCAGAACTTGTGCTGCCCACAGCTTCCCAAACACTTAGAAGCAGAACAACTCCTACTGTTAGGACAGGAGTCACAGAATCACAGAATATTATGAGTTGGAAGGGACCCACAAGGATCATCTAGTCCAACTCACCATCTAACACCCGTACAGAGACCGAAAGCACATCCCAGAGCGGTAACATAAACCTAGATCCCTCACAGTCTAGCAGGCCACTCCGAGCCGGAAGGGACCCAGGATCATCCAGCCCTACACCTCCCAGCTAGACCATGTCACTAAGCTCCTCATCGAGCCTTCTCTTAAACACCTCCAGGGACGGTGACTCCACCACCTCCCTGGGCAGTCCATTCCAATGTGCAATCACTCTCTCTGTGAAAAACCACTTCCTAATATTAAGATTAAACCTCCCCTGGCCCAAATGAAGCTTGCTGTCAGTGAAGGATCTCTCAACTAACGCTGAACCCTGGTATTACAGTGTTGGGGCTGCACACCTAGTTACAGTTTTTTCAAGTATGGGAGGTAACTGTCAACACTTCCAGCATTTCCTTTCATCTGTCATTATTCTATTCCCAGCAAGTCGCTGTTCTAATCCAGAAATAAGACCTTCATTTACGTTACAAATCATAACATGAATTAAACCTTACGTTTCACCACAGGAAATGGATGGATAGATAAGGTACAGATAAAAACGAGTTGACAATAACGTGTATTTTACAGCATCTAGGAACACGCATTATTATGTAAGCAAGTTAAGTGTGTCACACATTTCTGTGAACAGCTAAATCAAACCTCTGAACACCACAGAACAGTGTCTTTTTTAATTAACCCTGTGAAATCAGGAAGGATTTCTGTTTAAGCTTCTAACCAACAGAACTTCATTGTGCTCTCAGTCCAAAAACTTAAGTGGGTGTTCGGAAGACTTCAAGAAGCTACTGCTTAACTGAAATCTGTCTCTCTTACAATGCATCCAGAACTGCATCCCTTTACATATTTCACAGTTGTTTGTTAGGGTTTTCTTAATGAAAAATAGCAAACCCTCAGGGATCACCTAGGGTTAAATGTTTCACTGAGCAACTGATCCAGATGTCAGGTTTGGGTGTATACAGCTTAACTCAAATATTATGCATTTAAGTAGTGTTAAGAAAGAGAGGGGAGAATAAACATAGCTGTGCTATAAAACTCCTAAGGCTTTACATGTTTATATGCTATAAAACTGTTATTGTGTATTTTCCCTAACAAGCTGGAACTACAATACCATTGAAGTGGAATTCTGTTGCTTATTACCATCATAGGAAAAAAAGAAAGGTCTGCTAGCATTTAAATATGCACATTTTAAATACATATGCATCACAGAAAGGTATATATTAACTGGAATATATATGAATAACATTTATTGCAAACATATAGACAAACAAACCTCCAAAGGCTGTGCATGATAATGATCTGTAGGATCCTTCAGTTCTGCAGCCTCTTTCATCAAACGTTTGACAGCTGAGAAAAAAAGAAATTGAAGAAAATAAATTAATAGGCATTACATAAAAAATAAGCATTTCACTCTTTTCAGCTAGCTAATTTTTACACCATTTTCCAGCTTCTTCACTAGAGTTTATGCTTCAAGACACAATATAAACTATGAAGAATGAACCTTAAATGAGTTACAAAAGCATAAAGTTATGAAAAATATGCTGCATGATGAGTTTTTTAATGCTGAACACTGGGACTAAAGTAGTTTTATATTAACAATTGCACCAAAGACATGAGGAAAACCCTACGTGTCATTAACAAAGTTTAAGACTACAAGATGCACAAGGCTAACAACCTTAATATTTTATGATAAAGGACATCATGTGTATCTTTAAACTGTTGAAAAGATTTATCCTGACACCTCCTGTGACAATGACAAGACTACTCCCTTAGTTGTTCAAAGGAGGTCACAACAAGATTTGAGACAAAGCAACACATGAACAGTAAGAGAAGAATTTTCATACTAGATTTGAAAACACCTATGCCTGGCCAGAAAAATTTACCCAGGGCATTTGCAATTTGAAACAGCTATTGAGTGTGGACACACAGGTACAGGCGGGTCTACTATACCACGGGTCTTAGCCCTCCTTCCACGTAGAATGGCAGCTCATTAATATGGAAATTTGCCTCACACCCTCACACTGCCCCCCGGCGCTCCAGTGCTGTTTTGGCACCGCCCTGCCTTGTGTCGGTGTTTGTGTCGGCGCTTCCCGGCGCCCGCAGCCACCCCATGCCGGGAAAAAACCCCTTTTCTGCTTGGCCAGGGACACGGGTGCAGGGAGCCACCTGCACTGCTGTGCCGGTGTCTCTCCAGGGGGGTAGACCTGGTCTCTCCATACTCAGGGTAGACAAGCATGTCTCGGAGAGTTGTTCGAGAAAGTCTCAGACACCATGTTTAACCTGAGAGTGCGCAAATCTTTCATAACTGCACACAGCTGCTGTGCTCTGAGCAGAGCGGGCACCGTTCAGAGCGGACCCGCCACAGCCGCTGCACCATCAGGCGAGTGGGCTGGGGGGGGACGGGCACTGCTCGGCGTGGGCTGCAGCCGCTGCGCTCCCAGGGAAGTGGGACAGGGGGACTGGGCACTGCTCGGAGTGGACCCACTGCAGCTGCTGTGCTCCAAGTGGAGTGGGATAGGCAGGGCTGGTGCAGCACGGGCATGCCAGCAGGGGGACCTCCTGTAGCTTTCTTGCTTAGAGTGGAGGGGAGCGGGTTGATTTGAATATTCATGACTGTCTAATTTGAATATTCACACATGTCAGGTCACACACGTGCAGTTGCGAAAGGAGCCTCCTTAATCACTGAAAAATCACGCTGCTAAGATGTGAAGCCGCAATATGGGGGGCACGAAGTGGAGGAGGGATGACTGTATTTTTGTATCCTAAATTCAGGATAGTCATTAGTAACCCTTTTTAATCTTTTACTTCAGAAATACCAGCATCATCTGTATCTTCTGCATCTCCTTTTCCTAGTCCCTTAGTAAGTGCTGTTACATCACTTGTCCTGCCAGGTGCCCTTACCTAGATCATACATTCATGCCTGATAAAAATCTCAGCCAAACTGAAGAGCAGAATAAATATAAAAAACGCACACAAGAAATTCAAGGATGTCATCTCATGAATAAGGTTAGGTACAAAGTTCTTACTCCCTCCTGTGTACAGCAAGAAGCGCAAATACCAGTTACCTCTAAACAATAACAGAAACAGGATTCCTTAATCCATCCTTCGCATTCTGTCCCAGTCACTCATGTAATTATCCAACTACAAAGAAGGAGAAACGCTGCTCAGATTTCCTTACAGTGCAAGCATTAAGACACAGTGAAAGTGAACTGCAGTTCCTTCATTTACAAAGCCTCATACCACCAGATTACTGTAGGCTTTGTAGCACGCTCAGATGCCAGGGCTTTACTCACTTCCACGACACAGTCAGGAAAGCTACTCTAACCTTCCCACAGAGCAATTTCATTTCAATCTACTGTGAAAAGTTCCTTAGTTTCTTCACGCTTCTTGACAGCTATAAACAACAGCTCAAAGAATTTCGTTTATTACAACCCAAAAAGAAAACACATCAGGTGGAAAGTTTCTGCTTCCAGATGCCCCAGTTATGCTGCTGCCAGGGGGAGGTGTCAATCAAACACCCCGCAGAGCCCACCAGGTCACGTCACAGACAGCAGCACTTGGGCTTCACTGAGTAAACGTTTGTCTCCAGGGAATCTGAGGGACATTTTACAACAGCATGTAGTGACAGGACACGGTGGAGTGACTTCAAAAGGAGAGTAGGTTTAGATGAGCTATTATGAGGAAGTTCTTTACTGTGAGGGTGGTGAGTTTCTCAAACAGGTTGCCCAGAGAAGGTGAGGATGTCCCATCCCTGGAAGTGTTCAAGGCCAGACTGGATGGAGCTCTGAACAACCTGGCTGAGTGGAAGGTGTCCCTGCCCACACCAGAGGGCTTGGAACCGTATGGTCTTTAAGGTCACTTCAACCCAAACCTTTCTGTGATTCTAAGAAGCACATGTACATCTATGAACAAGGCAGAGAGCTGGGCTGGTTCAGCCCAGACAAGAGAAGGCTCTGGGGAGACCTTACTGTGGCCCTTCAACACATAAAAAGTGCTTGTAAGAGAGAAACTTTCTGCCGCAGCCTGTAGTGACAGGACACAAGGCAATCAATGATTTTAAGCTCAAAGAGAGAAGGTTTAGATCTCATTTGTTTCTTCTATTCCAGTTTTCAGCANAGAATGGCAGCTCATTAATATGGAAATTTGCCTCACACCCTCACACTGCCCCCCGGCGCTCCAGTGCTGTTTTGGCACCGCCCTGCCTTGTGTCGGTGTTTGTGTCGGCGCTTCCCGGCGCCCGCAGCCACCCCATGCCGGGAAAAAACCCCTTTTCTGCTTGGCCAGGGACACGGGTGCAGGGAGCCACCTGCACTGCTGTGCCGGTGTCTCTCCAGGGGGGTAGACCTGGTCTCTCCATACTCAGGGTAGACAAGCATGTCTCGGAGAGTTGTTCGAGAAAGTCTCAGACACCATGTTTAACCTGAGAGTGCGCAAATCTTTCATAACTGCACACAGCTGCTGTGCTCTGAGCAGAGCGGGCACCGTTCAGAGCGGACCCGCCACAGCCGCTGCACCATCAGGCGAGTGGGCTGGGGGGGGACGGGCACTGCTCGGCGTGGGCTGCAGCCGCTGCGCTCCCAGGGAAGTGGGACAGGGGGACTGGGCACTGCTCGGAGTGGACCCACTGCAGCTGCTGTGCTCCAAGTGGAGTGGGATAGGCAGGGCTGGTGCAGCACGGGCATGCCAGCAGGGGGACCTCCTGTAGCTTTCTTGCTTAGAGTGGAGGGGAGCGGGTTGATTTGAATATTCATGACTGTCTAATTTGAATATTCACACATGTCAGGTCGCACACGCGCAGTTGCGAAAGGAGCCTCCTTAATCACTGAAAAATCACGCTGCTAAGATGTGAAGCCGCAATATGGGGGGCACGAAGTGGAGGAGGGATGACTGTATTTTTGTATCCTAAATTCAGGATTGTCATTAGTAACCCTTTTTAATCTTTTACTTCAGAAATACCAGCATCATCTGTATCTTCTGCATCTCCTTTTCCTAGTCCCTTAGTAAGTGCTGTTACATCACTTGTCCTGCCAGGTGCCCTTACCTAGATCATACATTCATGCCTGATAAAAATCTCAGCCAAACTGAAGAGCAGAATAAATATAAAAAACGCACACAAGAAATTCAAGGATGTCATCTCATGAATAAGGTTAGGTACAAAGTTCTTACTCCCTCCTGTGTACAGCAAGAAGCGCAAATACCAGTTACCTCTAAACAATAACAGAAACAGGATTCCTTAATCCATCCTTCGCATTCTGTCCCAGTCACTCATGTAATTATCCAACTACAAAGAAGGAGAAACGCTGCTCAGATTTCCTTACAGTGCAAGCATTAAGACACAGTGAAAGTGAACTGCAGTTCCTTCATTTACAAAGCCTCATACCACCAGATTACTGTAGGCTTTGTAGCACGCTCAGATGCCAGGGCTTTACTCACTTCCACGACACAGTCAGGAAAGNTCAGCCAAACTGAAGAGCAGAATAAATACAAAAAACGCAGACAAGAAATTCAAGGATGCCATCTCATGAATAAGGTTAGGTAGAAAGCTCTTACTCCCTCCTGTGTACAGGAAGAAGCGCAAATACCAGTTACCTCTAAACAATAACAGAAACAGGATTCCTTAATCCATCCTTCGCATTCTGTCCCAGTCACTCATGTAATTATCCAACTACAAAGAAGGAGAAACGCTGCTCAGATTTCCTTACAGTGCAAGCATTAAGACACAGTGAAAGTGAACTGCAGTTCCTTCATTTACAAAGCCTCATACCACCAGATGACTGTAGGATTTGTAGCACCCTCAGATGCCAGGGCCTTACTCACTTTCATGATGCTGTCAGGAAAACTACTCTAACCTTCCCACAGAGCAATTTCATTTCAATCTACTGTGAAAAGTTCTTTAGTTCCTTCACGCTTCTTGACAGCTATAAACAACAGCTCAAAGAATTTCGTTTATTACAACCCAAAAAGAAAACACATCAGGTGGAAAGTTTCTGCTTCCAGATGCCCCAGTTATGCTGCTGCCAGGGGGAGGTGTCAATCAAACACCCCGCAGAGCCCACCAGGTCACGTCACAGACAGCAGCACTTGGGCTTCACTGAGTAAACGTTTGTCTCCAGGGAATCTGTGGGACATTTTACAACAGCATGTAGTGACAGGACACGGTGGAGTGACTTCAAAAGGAGAGTAGGTTTAGATGAGCTATTATGAGGAAGTTCTTTACTGTGAGGGTGGTGAGTTTCTCAAACAGGTTGCCCAGAGAAGGTGAGGATGTCCCATCCCTGGAAGTGTTCAAGGCCAGACTGGATGGAGCTCTGAACAACCTGGCTGAGTGGAAGGTGTCCCTGCCCACACCAGAGGGCTTGGAACCGTATGGTCTTTAAGGTCCCTTCAACCCAAGCCTTTCTGTGATTCTAAGAAGCACATGTACATCTATGAACAAGGCAGAGAGCTGGGCTGGTTCAGCCCAGACAAGAGAAGGCTC
>WEKX01013754.1:17273-49225 GCA_013390025.1 Pitta sordida | reverse complement strand
GAGAGGACATGGCCTTAAGCTCTGCCAGGAGAGGTTTAGGCTGGATGTTAGGAAGGGCTTTTTCACAGAGAGAGTGATTTTTCAGTGGAATGGTCTGCCCAGGGAGGTGGTGGAGTCGTCATTCCTGGAGGTGTTTAAGAAAAGACTGGATGAGGAACTCAGTGACATGGTCTAGACGATGGGAGGCTTGGATGGGTGGAGCATAGTGCCCATGGCTCCAGGGTTGTGGGTTTGATCCTTGGGTGGGCAATCGCTTGGGAGTGGGACTCGATCCTTGTGGGTCCCTTCCCTGTGAACTCACCAGCACATCTCTTTTATGGGTTGGTTGTCCTCCCATTGTCTCGCTGTGGCTGGAGCCCACACTTGTATGTGGTGAGACCCTGCTTGTGCTTCAGCCAGACAGTGAGTGCCTCCCCTCCAGGCTCTGTGCCAGAAGGTGTATCCAAAATGCCTGTTCCCTGAGTGGCAGCTTCATGTCACAGTCCCTTTGCCCTCCTGTCACTACCTTCATGATGCCACCCTAGAGGCACCAGGTACTCTCTGCTCTGCCCCTCTTAACCCCACTGCCCAAAGTCTTGTAGGCAAAGTCAAGCACCATAGTCTAAAAAGGGCTGATGACAAACTTCCTCGCCTGTCTTTCTTTTCTCTCTCCTTTTTTGTGTGGCTAACATTCTTCCCAAACCACTCAGCAGTAAGGGGCATGATGAGGTCAAGGATAGGAGTCACAGGAGTCACATTCCTGGAATGCAGATGTTGCAATGCAATTCAGCCTGTGGAGGCAAGACTAGAGATGGGGCATTAACAATGGAGACCCCACACTAAAGATAGCATTTCCCTGCTCTGGATCAGAACACTGGATTAGTTGCTGATTTCTCCAAGTTTATCTCCAAGTTTCTCTCTTGTTAGTCAGCTTGCAATGGTCCGAATGAGTTTTGTCATAACCTTTTGATACACATGAAATTGTGTACACCTCTTAATGGCTTTGGTTTCCCTCTTTGCAAAAAAAAAAAAAAAAAAAGGCAGGCTGCACTTTGCACTTTGTCCATAAATAACAACTTTGAATCTTTTATCATGCTTAGTGTCTCCTGTACTCTTTCCAGTTCTTCAATGCCCTTCCTGTGTGGTCTCCCTAGCCTTTTTGCAGAGTATAATTATGCCTGTATAGGACATCCTGCAGCACTAATGAGGCAAAAGAATGCCTTTCTCCCTCTCTTTATAAAGTAAACAGTACATAATGTGGCCAGCAGGGCAGTGATCCTCCGAACTGGTGAGACCACACCTCAGATTCTGTGTTCAATTTGGGCCCCTCAGGACAAGAAAGACATTGAGGTGCTGGAGCGTGTCCAGAGAAAGGCAATAGAGCTGGTGGAGGGTCTGAAGCACAAGTCTAATGAGGAGCACCAGAGAGAGCTGGGGAGGCTTGGCCTGGAGAAAAGGAGGCTTGGGGAGAAGGGAACCCTGAGGGATTGTATAGATGTGGCCCGTGGGGACATGATTTAGTGGTGAGATTGGCAGTGCCGGGGTGGCAATTGAATTTGATGATCTTAAATATCTTTTCTGATCTAAATGATTCTATGACTCCATTATTTATTACCTAATAATCCAGCTTGTTACCTTAGGATGCCCTTCATAAACAATGACCTTGATTCTCTGGAACTGTTCACTTTTTCTCATTGAATTTTTTTTTCTTTTCATTTCTACAGTTCTTTAAACATAACTTTTTTAATATATAATTTTTTTCATAAACTAATTGCCAACCACCAACAACACTGCAGACACAGCTGAAAGTGAAAGGAAAAGGCCAAATATTAGACAAGATAAAGACAGGAAGCAATGTATGGCTGGGCTTTGGAACTAGCATCTCAGACAGGTATGGCAGCACAAAGTGAAAACATAAGACACCTTCTCCACAGACAGAGATTAAGAACAGAAGGACCCTTTCCTAAGAGCTATGGAAGAAAATAAGAAATGGAGCAAGTTCTGGACATACAATCAGAATAACAAGCTGGAAAAATGTAAAGCCTTTTATCTGTATTTCTGTAACTGACAGAGAAATCACAAAATGCAAAATAGCTGTCTCTAACGAGTAATCAGGAAACTCCTTTCTGCCCAAATATTTATAAAAAATTCATGTCACTTTTAAAGAGAATGCCTTTGGATCTACACCATCAGCCATCCACAGAGTTCATCAGTAACAGGGGTGTGCTTCCTTAGAGTACAGGCATTATTAGTGCAAATCTGAGGCCTTCTTGGAAGCCAGTCGAGAAGCAATTACCTTGCAGGTGTGATAAGACAACCTATTATGCAAAACTGTTTTCCTACCAGACTAAGGGGAAATTTGTAGCTAACAACCTGTACAACCAGAATCCCAAACATTACACATTAGTGCTTGATGAGAAGTATCTCAAAGCACAGAGTGGAAATACGTATGTGTGGTGTGGCCTTCATCCTGCAGAAGATGCACAGTTATCACAGTTACAGCTAATGAAAGCACCTGCTCATGTATGCAAGACATGCAAGTGGACAAGTGTTTGTAGTAATGGTGTTGGGCAGGTGTGAGATGGTGCAGAGAGAATCAGTTTTGAAAGGACAAGCAATTGCTGTAAAATTGATTGCAAAGTTTCCAGCTCCTACTTTTAATATCTCAGCAGCCACCCAGCTTAGATAAATACCTCTAATTAATCTGGAAATTAAACTACATAATTACAGCCAAGTTGGGTAATTCTGTACTCACAAACTGTCCTTCAATATGCCCAGATTAACCCTTGGTATTGCAAGGTATTTTTAACTGAGTTATCACTGATCTCCCTATATGCTTTTTATACATATACAGAGAAACCCTGAATATTTGTGGTCCACATATTTGTGTGTTCAATTAGTCGAGTTTTTTTTCAGCGAGTTGTGCATGTGTATAACATCCCAGACCCCGAATTCCGCAGCCAGGAGGCACTAAAAGGTGCTTCCTGTGCTTTAATAAGGTGCTACAGTGCGAGTCACGCTCCCAGGACCGCCCTCCAGACATAATTAGAGGAGGGTGCTTGGCTATGGGCAGAGGGGGGGTGGGGGAAGGGGGTAATTGAATATTCATGGGCTCAGTATCTTCACAGATTGCATAGCTCGCGGGATCTGCCCAGACCCATAAGAATATATATAGTTATATATTTTATTCATATATTAAAGTCACACTGTCAGAAAACATGGGGACAGTTAGCTTCCAAAAATAAAAGAGCTGACTACAAGTGGAATGTAGGACTCATTCTGCCAGATCATGATGGTGTTTGGGTTCCTCCAGTTTGCCCCATTTCACAATCTAATTTCTGCTAAATTCCTCTGCAAGAGCTATGGAGGACCTATAGAGGACCTTATGGACGATGTATCCTTCCTAACTGAGTACCCAGCTGAAGGAGAAAGTTGGTCAATGGAGATATCTTTCGCCCGCAGTCTTGGGATGGGAAATCCTATTCTTTTTTCTCTGAATAGTTTTGGTAGTCTTATCTTCACACATACCTAGAAGGAGTGACTGCTTTGCCAGCCCTGTAGTGGGACAATTGAAAAAAATAAAGAAATCTGTGGTTTGGGCTACTTCCTAACCGCAGTTCAGTGACACACTAGTGCCTGGTGCCATCTTGAATCACTACTTTTGAAATTAAAGATCTGTGGGTATAAATGAGTTTCTCTCCAGAGTAGAGTCCCAAAACCCCAGAAAATGTGCTCCCAGCCCAGGACAAGGGTTGGGAACAACTCCATTGCTGCACTAAGAGATGCAACCTAATCAGTCACCAAGATACCTTCCTTTCATCCCGAACCAGAGCTCAGCAAAGGACAACGGCACAAGCCTGGTAAAGGCATCTCAGCCTCTCTACTGCTGGCAAAAGCTTCTGCATCAGCAAAGCTAGCAAAATCTGTCTGTCTTGGGAAACAACAGGTATGCCAAACATACTGGCAAAGTCCAGGAGAAATGACAGTTCAATGATGTTGAAAAGAAAACTATCAGAGACAGATTAGTTTATCTGACAGTATGTCTTTATGCTCATCACTGAAGAAGAGCAAGAGTCCTTTCATGCATATTGAATTTACTCCTGTCTTGAGTCAACCTCTGTCAGGAGGGCTGTAAGTGTTGCCAGTTTACAAAAATGGGTGATTGCTGCTACCTGGCACCTGCCCGCTGCACACTTCAAAGCCCAGAGCTTTCCAGCCACTTATTCGGCTGTAAGTCATGATAGTTTTACACTAAAGCATCATATTTTAGGGTGCAGCATTCAGAGCATTTCCTGCACTATCTACTAAAACGTTTGCCCAACTGGGCAGACAGTACAACCAAACAGGGGTCTGCAGGCCATGGAAACCCCAGACTCTGGTTATTGAGATAAAAAGAGGTAAAGGGAGCAAATGATGCCTATTAACCAGAGAGGCCATCCTAACTCAGTTCTAACATGACTTTGCAGGTAAAATACCCTGTACTGCCAGTTGCCTGGTGCTATTTCTCTCTACGGGACACACCAAAACTTGACCACTGTTTTGCCACAGCCATTCCTTGGATGCTCTGGCATTGCCACTTGTGCAGAAGCAACGATTAGGAGCTCAGTACAGTGAAGGTAACTTCTTCCATCACAGGGCTTTCTTTTGCCAGCCTCTTAGTTGAGAGGGCAAACTGCATAGGTAGTAACACTGCTAAACTTATAGTTATGTGCTCCTATTGTTTATTTAAAACATTGCTCAAACTACTTGCTTTCCCTGGCATGAATTTTAGTACAACTGAGCTGAGTTTAGCAGATCTACCCACCCAAAAGATGAACCTGGAACTGTCACAAAAGTAGACATGAAATGTTTAGCTAAAGTACAAGAAACCAACCAAAGAAGGTTGGGCATCTGGCAACAATAACTGCAGATGCCCTTCAGCTTGACCCACTACATCAGACAATGCTGACTTCATTGCTCACTACAAGATTGTGATGCCTTCCTCAGCCCATGGCAGCATCACCTCAGTGAGACTGAAATAAAATCCACTGAAGGTTTTATATAATACCACGGCTAAAAGATCTCTATTGTGGTTTTCTTACTGGAGCAAAAGCCAAGAACAGCCGAAATTCATTAGCTAATGGCCTGTAACAATGAAAGACAAAGACAATTATCATGCACATTTCCAGCTGATTGTTTCTGTGTGAAGAAAATGCAACAAATTATTGTTTGTCTATATTAATGTACCATAAAGGATTGCTATCATATCTAGTTCAAAAGATCCCTATCCCTTTCAAAATGCAGAAAAATGCTGGATAAATTTGATTTTTATAGATGAAAGCTTGGCAGAATAGTCAAGATTTTATTAGGGCCATGGACAATCACATTACATTTTATATGATATGAGGACTTCACTACTGATCAGGAATTTGATCTCAGGACTCTTTTTCTGCTGGGACTTACCAATTCTCTGAATATTTCCCATGCATCTGAAACACTTATCCTTGGATATAATAGTCAGAAGCATTCTTAATAGCTGTTTTTATTTATAGAAAAGTCAGAAAATAAATACAATATAAAATCATGGAATTGTAGAATCATTAAGACTGGAAAAGACTTCCAAGTCCAACCTTTGATCACCACCTTGTCAATTAGACTATGGCACTGAGTGCCATGTTCAGTGATTGGTTATTGTGTTCAATAGGGGACTTCGCCTTATTGAACCTCGTACTATTGGCCTCGGCCCATTGATCCAGCCTATCCAAATCCCTCTACAGAGCCTTCTTACTGTCCAGCATACCAACACTCCCACCCAACTTAGCGTTGTCTGTGAACTGACTGAGGGTGCACTCAGTGCCCTCATCGAGATTGTTGATAACAATATTAAACAGGACTGATCCTGGGGAACCTAACTAATGGCCCGCTGGATGCAACATAATTTCCCAGCACTCTCTGGGCGTGGCCATCCAGCCAGTTCATAACCCAGGGAAAAGTGTGCCTGTCTAAGCCATGGACTTCCAGCTTTTCCAGGAGACTGCTGTAAGCCCCAGCCAAAGCAAATCCACTTTAGTACAGTGGTGAGTGTCCCTGCCTGCCATGCTGGAGACCAAGGTTCAATTCCTGCCGGGGAGGCAGTGGTGCGGTTTAAGAGTTGGACTCGATGATCCTTGTGGGTCCCTTCCAACTCAGAATAATCTGTGAAGAGATACCATCAAAGGCATTACTGAAGTCCAGGTAGACTCCATCCATAGCCTTCTCCTCATCCACTAGATGGGTCACTTGGTCATAAAAGGAGATCAGATTGGTCAAACAGGACCTGCCTTTCTTAAACCCATGCTGGCTGGGCCTGATCTCCTCATTATCCAGTATGTGCTGCATGATTATACTCAATTTGATCTGCTCCACAACCTTTCACAGCACCAAAGGCAGTCTGATAGGCCTCTAGTTACCCAGATCCTCCTTTCTATCCTTTTGTAGATGGGCATCACATTGGCCAACATCTGGGAGCTACCCGGTTAGTCAGGGCTGATGATAAAGGATGGAGAGTGGCTTGGCAAATTCTTCCACCATTCCCCTCAGCATCTACAGGTGAATCCCATCCTATCCAATGGACTTGTGAGTGTCTAAGAGGCTCAGCAGGTCACCAACTGCTTCCTCCTGGGATAGAGGGGATCCGTTCTGCTCCCTGTCCCTGTCTACCAGCTCAGTGGGCCAGTTGTCCTGAGGATAACCAATCTTTCTGTTAGAAACTGCCTCCTCTCTGCTGTGTTGAGTTTCCAGCAGACATCCATCAAGTTAGGCTCCCACATGAACAAGGACTAGAGCTCATGAAACATCAGCATGATGTTTATATATATATGGAGTCTTAAAGGTGAATGAAAGCCTCCTTCCTCTCTCAGTACCAGATGTTGGTACTTTACTGTAACACCAAGCAAGTTTTGCAAAGGAGCACAAAAGGTCTGGGTTTATCTGAAATCATATATTCTGGTAAGCATCCACCCATTGATCTCTGAGACCATGGGAGCTACTCAGAAGCTCACTTGGGGGAGCAACCCATCTTGCTTACCCCCGTACTCACACTGTGTCATTCACGGTGTCCCGCTTACTCTGGAGTTAATGTGTCACTCACACAGGGCTTCACAAAAAACGAACTTATTTATCCGCTAGTGATATGTGGAGAGAAAGCCTCCTTAAACAAAAGCTTTGTAATCCAGCCTGAAATGAAAAAAGCTGAGGGTAAATTCTGGTGTCCCAGCATGGCCCAGGACCTGCCATTACAGCTTGTCCAAGGGCTTTGGTGTATGCACTGCAAAGTTTTACCATGTTGTTCCCTTCTCTGTTCCACAAACCTGCCTTTGTACATTTTCACTTTGCTGCTGACACTTGTAATACTATAAGCCACTGAGGCTGTAATAAAATGTGCAACATTAACAATATATATGGAGTGTTACGGATTATGAAATTCAGTGTCATTTTTTAGAAGGCATAAAAACATTATTTGATTTCCAGTAGACCCCCAAGAGAGTCAGGGATATGTTTATACACTAAAATGCCTGCTTTTGTACTACGCATTTACTTTATGTGGGGGTGAAGCAGTTATTACATGGCATTTCATAAATTCCGTGACTCAGAAATAATTAGTGTGCTGAATAACAAGCTTTCCACTATAATACAGCACCACACATTTTCAATCCCTGATTTTCATGAAGCACTTGCACAGTCTAGGTTAAATAGCACAAATAAAAGCGAACTCTGGGAGGAAAAGCAATGCTGCTGGTGGGGTTTGTATGGTTTCACTTTCAAGGGAGTTACACTGATAGTCACCACAGAAGGGCTGAGGCCATGGGCAACAGTAACTACGTTTCCCAAAGGGCAGGGACAAAAGAGGCAGTACATCTCACTGTTACCACACGAGGGAGAGGTTCCAAGGGTGTATCACGCTAGCAAGGTTAGAATTAACACTAAGGCTGAACAAAATCCTTCTTTGAGGGAAGGAGATGATTTAAAATTGTTTATAATTAAGGGAGAAACAGCACAGCACATAGCCCTGCTCTAGCCAAGAAGTCTTCCAGATTTTCACTGCTCAGCTTGCAATACTCCCACTTACTATTTTTTTTAAACACACAGTGGATTTTATTGCCTTTTTTAGATATTAATATGCAGCCAATTATAAATTGTGAGTTGCAGCACTGGATAATTTCCTCTCAAGAATGCTAAGCAGATTCTGTGCTCTATCAGCCCATGTGACAGCACAGCCACTACCATCCCTTCTGACTTTTTTTTAGCAGCAATTCCTAAATAGATGCTCAGCATGAAAACTATAGCAAACTCCATCTTAGGACCTCTTTGTCATGCTGGTTTTTAATTTTCAGTGTTATCTGCTTAAAAATACGTAAAAAGAAAATCTGGTATTTAACTCAAATTCTCAGGAGTAAAGATTCAAATGAATAATAGGAAAAAAGCTGTTATTATTTATTACTTACTTTTAAGGTACTTGTCTTGGTTTCTCTTACTGTCGTGCCACATTCAAATGTGACATCACATTCAAAACTTCTTCTCAAGGCCTGTCAAAGGGGAGAGGGAAAATTTTAAGTGCATGGTTAAGAAAAAAAGAAGAAAATAGGGAAGGCAATGTAAACTTTCATTTCATGCAGATGCAATGCACAGCAGCACTGTCCCTGTGGAGTAGCCATCAACAGATGTATTAGAGCACTCAGCTGCTGGAGGTTTTAAGTGAACAAAACCTCATCTTGAGTACTGTGTGCAGTTCTGGGCTCCCCAGTTTAAGAGGGATGTTGAGCCGCTTGAGAGGGTCCAGAGAAGGGGAACGAGGATGGTGAAGGGACTGGAGGGCAGGCCCTATGAGGAGCGACTACAGGAACTGGGACTGTTCAGTCTGGAAAAGAGGAGGCTCAGAGGTGACCTCATTGCTGTTTACAACTACCTGCGGGGAGGTTGCAGCCAGATGGGTGTAGACCTCTTCTTCCAGGCTGACGACACCAGAACGAGAGGGCACGGCCTCAAGCTGCACCAGGGGAGGTTCAATCTTAACGTTAGGAAGCGGTTTTTCACAGAGAGAGTAATTGCATATTGGAATGGGCTGCCCAGGGAGGTGGTGGAGTCGCCGTCCCTGGAGGTGTTTAAGAGAAGACTGGACGAGGAGCTTAGTGACATGGTCTAGCTGGGGGGTGTAGGGCTGGATGACCCTGGGCCCCTTCCAGCTCGGAGTGGCCTGCTAGACTGTGAGGGATCTAGGTTGGTGTTATGCTCTGGGATGTGCTCTCGGTCTCTTTACGGGTGTTAGGTGGTGAGTTGGACTAGATGATCCTTGTGGGTCCCTTCCAACTCATAATATTCTGTATGATTCTGTGTGATTCTGTGTGAAAAATGCCCTCTTCCATTTTTTTTTAAAATTTTTCCTGGGACAAAGTATTCACAATAGAACTACCTTCCCACTATACCTCCCACAGGTATAATTATTGATAATTATTGATGTTCATCTGTGTAAGCGTTAATGACACAAGCTGAGCCAAAACGAACCTTAACATAGCTGGCTGTGTCTCCACCAAGCCCAAGCAGCAAGTGCTATTCCTGAATTTGAACATGAGTATGGAACCAGTAAACACATTACCCAGAGAAGCAACTACAGATGAGGATGCACATTAAGTATCACTGTTTATGCATGTTTTACACTTCTGTTAAAAATCCCTTCATTGTGTAGGAAAATGCTTCTCTACAATGAAATGGAAAAGAATGCTGAGATCAGGCAATACTTTTTTCTTTTTTTTTTACCTTAATCATAGGACTCTACTTTGCTGAGTGTCAGATTTTGGTTTTGGCTGAGGTCATCTAATGCATAAGAACCCTACACAGTAATAGGAGCTCAGACATGAAACACCGAGCTGAGGCCAGAGCTGTGATATCTAATTGCTTTTGCCTAGAAACTGCAGTCAACATTTGTAATCCCTAATAGAGAGTTTCAAAACAGTCTCTAATACTTGGGAAATGTAGAGACAAATATGGGTGCTGCAATGTCAGGAGAGTTCAGGACACTCCAGTAAACTTGCTGCTGTGCTGCTTTGTGGTTTTCAGCAAGGTGGTGGCACGTTCTTTCCACACTGGCCTGGTCAGCTCCGGAGATCCTTTTCCTCTCGACACCTACATATCACCTTTCACTTAACAGCAGCTGTTAAAAACAACTTCCGCAAATGTCTGCAGCTTGTCATGGTCTACATTTGAATTCACAGTAAGGAAAAAAGTCCACTCGAAGACAAAATATCCAGACTAATTTGTGGTTCTTGTTTTTTTCCTTCTGTTTTGTCCTTCACTCCCTCCATCATTCATCAGTGATCCAAATTGGAGCAAATGAACTTCTGAATGCGTGACAACATGATCCATCTAAAAAACCTATTTCAGAAGCAATGATTCCTCTTACTCTTTTTCCTCTATTCTTTCTCAGGGCTCAGAAGTGTTCATGGGAGTCTGCTAAGGAACCATTTTGATTTTCCTGTTTCTGTAAAAATAATCCATGTTTCCTTGACATGGTGAGCATACAACATGCCAGAAATAACTCGCATACTTTTGGAGGTCTTTCTGCTTGTGAAAGTCCAGCATGAAAGACATGAAAGTCCAGACTTTATCAAGAGGTCTAATACATGCTTGTGGCACTTGGAAAAGGCCATTCTGATGACTAATGCTGTCCATTTGTATGGATAGTTCATTAAATGAGCAGAAATGCTAAGTCTTACAAGAAGCAATTCCTCTCTCATACAAGACATGAAATGTGCTCATCTGGAAAAGGAAATTTAACATCTCTCAGCTAATAGTGAAATAACAGACCATCACAAACTCCTTCCAGAGTCTTCTTATTTGGATACACTCCATATCCTTTTCCAAGCCAGCATCTTCCTGGTCAACTAAAGGCTCTGGGAGATCCTATCTGCCCACAGCAGTTCCAGCCCCAGGTAGGCCCAAATAGTTAAGCAGAAGCAATCTGAGGGTAACAGCATTACCTTTCACAATGTGTAGCAGTAGGTGTCTAAGAAGAGTATCCTAGAGCCATGGTGTGAAGGACTGCCATGTCCAGAGGGCTGAAAAGGCTTCTGTAGCTCTTGTTTGTTTGTAGCTTCTCTAGAGCACAGTATTGTAACTTTAAAGGTTACATGTAGGGAAAGGTTTCTTAAAACTTAAACTGTTTCCCTTGCTAGCAGCTCTTTAAAGAGCTTGTTTTTTGCTGCAGTAAAAGACTAAGAAAATTAATAGGAAATTCATCTTGTAGAGACAGCCTTCTCTAATGTGGTTAATCTCCAAGTGAAGACTAGAAAATCTAATATATTGGAGAAACACATTGAAGCCTTGGGATCACATGGTCACACGTCCTACACAGCAAAGGAATGACAGCACTTGTTAAAATCATTTGTTGATGGACTGAGTATAACCAATAGCACCCAAAAGATAAAAACCCATCTCATATCCCACAGGGGATGCTTTCTGTTCCACATCCTTTCTGGAAGCACACATGCACAGTTGGCTCCCTGACCTGCAACTGACTGAGGACTTGTGTTTCTGGGTTCATTAAGAAGGGGTTTATAATTTTTTTCTTTTTTTTCCCCAACATATAAGGTCTACAGTTAGTTGACAATAGCAAGTAATTCGTGCTGCTGAGGGGAACTTCTTTCAGGCTCCTTCATTTACTACACACAGGCAGGACAGTGTGTCAGAGCAGGGCACTCACTCTTCAAACAGTCCTGCTTCTGATCTCCAAAGAAGAAACATCTCATTCAGTCCTCTGGGGCTATTACAGAGGCAGTAATAATAAAGGATCACAGCCCCAGATGGACTAAGAAATCCTCAACCACTGCTTTTCTAGAGATCAATTTAATTTCCTATTTCCACAGTCAGTGATCACCCAACAATTGTAACCAAATACCCAGCTAGGTCAAGAGCAAGGCCCTATCCTAGCAGGGTTGAAAACTGTCCAAGGAACAGCTATGAGTCTCCAAGAGAAATCCCTTCACTGAAGGCTTTGACACATCCCTGCTAGAAAACTCACCCCATGGGCAGACAGCAGGACTGAAACCCAGAGCCCAGATGTGGAGCTTGCCCTGGGGTCCTCATAGAGAATGACGGGGTCACAGAGCCCCATGGAAATACTTTGCTTCTAAAAATCTCAGAGCTAGCAAAAATATCAAGGAATGACCTTGTCACACACACGTTCTGTTCTCAAACTCCTCTCCTGGGCGACTGCTGTTGACCTCTTTCAGGAATGAGACACTGGTCTACATGCACTTGGTCAGAAACACCAGTCCTTGGGTTTCCAGGTTTTTACAGCAGGATGCAGGACAGCTTCTGGCTGCTCTAACTTGCAGCTCAAGCCCACCAGAGGTTGTAGAGTCCATAAAACACCTCAGGGCCAGCTAAATCCAATTGCATGGAAAGAGAGGAAGAGCCAGCCCTGTGCTGGGTTTTGGAAGAGCTCCATGTCGAAGCTTCAGTGCTTCAGATCTCCAAATGTGGTGCTGCTCCTGGTACTCAGACTCACCCTCTGGCTACTCAAAATACTCTGAATAAGCTCACTGAAACCCTCCAGAGATGTAAGGGCTGCACTAATCCTCTCTCATTAATCTGCAGCAGCTTCTGTGCCTCTCTCATCTCCACTGCCTGGAAAGCTGGGGTATGAGACTATCTGCACAGCAGATAATTTTACAGTCAGCTCCTGCCTCCATGATTTCCTGCTCACTGCCTGAAGTTGCACAGGTCCCAGGTGCTCAGCTATGGAGCTGAGCCTGACTCCCCTCTACACGGTAGAAGCCTTTCCTGATATTGCTGCCCAGACATTTCTTTGGGCACAAAGGCAAAGACGGTATTTGCAGTTACACCTACTTATGTCTTCGTGCTGTGTGAAAAATGAGTACTCCCTGCTTATCTAGTTTTTGGCTGAAAAGATCTTGAATATGATTACCTCCTAAGACACATCTAGTGTGCAATCTAGCAGTGCAAGCTGAATCCTTGAAAAACCACAAAGAAAAAATGTTTGGGTTAAGAATGCTCTTGTGATTTAAAAAATATTTAAAGTCCTCAAGTGCTTGTTTAAAGAAAATAATTTTCATTAAAATGCTGGCACCATTTCAAACAATTTGATCTTAATTTTGAAGTGTTGAAAATGCCCTCAGAAAATTTCTGTTCCATTCCAGAACCCAAAAGAGATCATAGAAAGCAAGTCACTTAAGAAATCAACTGCAGAGCTAAAATTCATTTCCTGTTTTCTAAGAAAACAAAAAAGGGCCCGAGGCTCTTAAGTCATTCTGAGAAAGACCTTCTCAGAAGCAGTTTTCAACCAGGCAAGCATGCTTTGCCATTTTCCCTCCAAATAAAACAAGAGTATGCTCTTCCAGAAAGCTTACCAGAGCCACAAAAGTCATATTAATACAAGTAATTTACAGGAGTTTGGTACCAAGTTCACTACTTTAAACACTCCTTTCTTGGACCTGAAAGCAGTCTAAAACAATTTTTGTGATTATAAAGATGCCCAATACATATTTTACAGTACTTGTACTCTGAGTTTCATCGAAGCGGCAATCTGATCATTTTAGGTTAGGGTTTGATCTTGACTTTAGGATTTAGGTGAAACTTAAGCACCAGCACTGAGCTTCTGTGTCATCACTGTCCCTGCCTTTCTGGCTTAACTGAATCCTCAAGACATGTTCAATATCAGAAAGTTTTGCTGGTTTGGGGTCAAAGTTTGACTTAATTTTCACTAAAACTCATCTATTGTCCTGAAGCCTCTCAAATTCAGCTTGTTTCCATTTAAAAAGGAGAAAGAAATATTTTTTTAAAAAGAAAAAAAAAAGACAAATATGCCTCTGAGCAGGCTTTTGAATACTCTCCTTTGTTAACTAATACAGTTAACAGGCCTGAATATGACAACAAGCTTCCCATTAATAGACTGACTCAAAGGGAAAACACAAGTAAAGAACAGCAATTCGTGGTATGTCAGCTCAAATAATAATGTGAGAGCACGAGCTGCTGTCCAGCTGGTTCATGGAAAGGAAGAAAGTATTCAGAAGGCAATATTGAGACAGTTCCCCTCCGCCAGGATATCTCTTCCCTCGTGATTGCTTGATATTAGTTGACCTTTTTTTCTCTAGAGGATTGGGACACAATGTGTTTCACCACTTCCTCTTTCCTAAAGCCTGTGGTGATCTTGGAGGGAAGTTATCCCAGCCTCATGCTGGCACTGGCTTTGCCACTGGGAAGGTGAAAGGTCTCTCTCTGCAAAGAGAGGTTGCATCCCAGTGCCTCTGAGCTCAGCGTAACCACCAACTCACAAAATCACAAATTCTATTGAATGCTGGTAGCAGCCACCTGGGCATGGCACATGGGGACCAGGCAGCAGGTCTCCTCTCCTGCACATGGCTGAGCACAGTGTGAGAGTGTCCAGTTGGGACTTGGCACAAACTATATCTTGAAAATCCTCGCAGGTAACACAGCAGGTCAGTCACCATTTCCACTGCAGTCCTCGAGGTTGCGAAGCAAGGCCTTCTCCTCCCAAGGACATGGTCAAGACACCAGATATCTAATATGGGCCCAGGGAGCTAAAACCTCCATTATGGATAGATAAGGTTTTGCAGACTTAAAACAAACCCAGTTTTGGTCTGGACTTGGGCAGTTCCTATGTCTACGTGGCGTACAGCAGGTGGGTGCCACAAAAACGCCATCATACCACATCAGCTTTTCTCTGCTGAGGTCCATCTGACTCATGGTCTCAGCTCAATCTCTGCACTGTTGCTTCACATTTGAGCAGAAAAACATTGAGCTAACTTTAGTACAAATCTCAATGAAAATATTTTACCCTTCTGTTATCATCAGGGCTGAATAACCTTAAAGAAAGTAAGCTTTGATGGAACTTTCTATTCCGAAGAATGCTACAAACTTCACAGTAACAACCAATTTTTTATTTTATTTTTCCACTATATTTTTACTAACAATTGTATGCCTTGGTTGCTTGATGCTTACCCTTGGATACCAGAAAGTGTCCTGTATTTTGTAGAAGAGAGGTTTTGACAATTAGGCCATTTTAGATATTGATAAAAGGCACATAAAAATTCATATTCACACAATGCCTATTTGGAAAATTAAGATAACAAGTTTTACTTTTTATTCTCACTATCATTCTCTAGATTTAGCACCTATTTTTTTTCAGTTCCACACAGTAGCTTTCACTGGGTTTACTGTAAAAAAAGAAAGAAAAGAATTTTCCTTTGAGTCTTTCACAGGATCTGTTTTCTATTTCTCACAGGTGGACAGGAAGAAGGTGGAGAGTCCTCCAGGAACCTCCCTGGATGGTGGCAGGCTCTCCTGGCCCACCCCTTGTCTCTTCAGAAAGCAGACTGCAGTCCCATCTGGGGTGCCAGCTGATTTAAGGAAAATCAGTTTCTGAACTCAAGGATTGATTGCAAGCTATGGAAAGATTTATTTTTGGCCACAGGAACAAGGAAAAAACACCTTTGAACCAGCAAAGAGTTCCCTTGCCCTTCCAAGCATCTCAAAAGGCCAAAAAGCAAAGGCAAAAACTTCTGCCTCAGCTCTCTCCCCTGTTTATGTATCTGCCTAATACATATACAAAACACCTCATGAATAATATTCCCATCACCATTATGTCATAAATTTACACTTTGCTTTAAACCTTTGATCAACCAGCTCTGATATTTTACATTCCTTTGCCCCCTGTTTTAACAAAAACTCAGTTCTGTTTATCATTCTGTGCTAGGAAACTAGAACTTTTGCCTTTAATATTCAGCAAATGCCTTTAACACACACTAATTCTTCTAAATCCAAATCCTCCAGCTATTTCAGTAAAATCTCTAAATTTCTAAGCCCCCAAATTATACCTATCACACTAAAATCTAGGAATTTCAAAATCCTCAAATCAATTATCTTCACATTATTCACCTGCACTCAATCTACATCAGTGTATTTACTTGGAGGCAGCTAAGAAATTAGAGATAAGTTACAGTTGGCCCTCTTCCACTTCACACCCCCTTTATTGCGGCTTCATATCTTAGCAGCATGATTTTTCAGCAGTTTAGGAGGCCTGTTTCAGGACTGCGCCTGTGCAACCTGACACGTACGAATATTCAAAGTAGGCGGTCATGAATATGCAGATTTCCCCAGGGTGAGACCCTGCCCCGGGCCAGCCACAGCGGAGCTGAACCAGGCACGCACTGCTCTCGCAGCAGCTCGGCTCAAGCGCTGCCCACCCCACTTGCCTTTTTTACAGACTCTCAGGTTAGACATGGTGTCTGAGACTAGACACTATGTGTATCCCAAGTATGGAGAGACCAGGTCTACCCACCTGGAGAGACACTGGGACAGCAGTGCAGGCAGCTCCCCACACCCATGACCCCGGCCAAGCAGAAAAAGGGGTTTTCCTGGCGTGGGGTGGCTGTGGGTGCTGGGAAGCACTGACATGAACACTGACACAGAGCAGGGCAGTTCCTGAGGGTGCAAGGCAAATTTGCATATTAATGAACTGCCAATCAACGCGGACAGAGGGTTTCGCGGAGGAGGGTCCACACCTGTGGTACCATGGTATAGGAGACCCAACTGTAGTTCATTGTTGAATCACTTCATGTATTCAGTGTGTTAATCGCAGTGGAAGTGGTCTGGGGAAAGGGTAGAAGGAACAGCTTTCTTGGTTTTGGTAGTTTTTTCTCTGCTATGCCAAGCACATCTGGTTAGACAAGAGCAATAAATTAAAAAAAACCAAAATAAAAACCCAAAATAAAGTATATACTAAGGCTTTAAGGGACCATGTGTTTTTTGAAGAAATTGGCTCACCACTATAACAGATGTTTAAAATTCAGACATCGAAAGAGATGGACAAAGACAGATTGTCTATAGGACAACTGGACTTCTAAACTGGTGGATGGGGTAGGCGTTCACTATAACCCCCTGTAATCCAGGAGGAGGTAGTTAGAGACTTGCTGAGATGTTTTGATCCTCATAAGTCCATGGGACCAGGTGGGATCCACCCTAGGGTGATGAAAGAGCTGGCAGATGAACTTGCTAAGCCACTCTCCATAATTTACCAACAGTCCTGGCTTACTGGTGATGTACCAGGAGACTGGAAATTGGCTAATGTGACACCCATCCACAAGAAGAGCAGGAAAGATGATCCGAGTAATTGTAGGCCTGTCATCCTGACCTCAGTCGTGGGTAAAGTCATGGAACAGGTAATCCTGAGGGCAATTACGCAGCACCTGCAGAATAACTATGACATTAGATCTAGTCAGCACGGATTTAGGAGAAGTAGGTCCTGCCTGACCAACCTGATCTCCTTTTATGAGCTGGTGACTTGCCTGGCTGGCGATAGAAAGGCCATGGATGTGGTGTACTTGGACCTTAGCAAAGCCTTTGACACGGTTTTCCCATAATAAGCTTCAGGAGCAATGCATAGAACATGGACTGGACAGAAGCATTTTATGTTGGGTTAGGAACTGGTTGGATGGATGAGCTCAGAGGGTGTTGGTAAATGGTGCCACATCCAGCTGGTGGCCGGTCACTAGTGGAGTCCCACAGGGATCAGTGCTTGGCCCAGCACTGTTTAATATCTTTATTGATGATATGGATGGGGGAGTTGAGGCCATCATTAGCAAGTTTGCAGATGATACTAACCTGGGGGCAAATGTTGACCTGCCAGAGGGTAGAAGGGCCCTTCAGAGAGACATTGACAAGCTAGAGAGATGGGCAGATTCTAATGGTATGAGATTTAACAAGACTAAGTGCTGGGTTCTTCACTTTGGACATAACAAGTCCATGCATAGCTACCGACTGGGGGATGAATGGCTGGAGGGTGGTCAGATGGAGAGGGATTTGGGAGTAATGGTTGACAGAAAACTTAATATGAGCCAGCAGTGTGCCCAGGTGGTTAAGAGGGCCAATGACATCCTGGCTTGTACCATGAATAGTGTGGTGAGTCGGACTAGGGAAGTTATTCTTTCCCTATACTTGGCACTGGTCAGACCACATCTTGAGTACTGTGTCCAGTTCTGGTCTCCCCAGTTTAAGAAAGATGTTGAGCTGCTTGAGAGGGTCCAGAGAAGGGCGACAAGGATGGTGAAAGGACTGGAGGACAAGCCCTGTGGGGAGCGACTGCAGGAACTGGGGTTGTTCAACCTGGAGAAGAGGAGACCCAAAGATGACCTGATTGCTGTTTACAACTACCTGAAGGGAGGTTGCAGTCAGGTGGGTGTAAATCTCTTCTCACAGACTTCCAGTACCAGAATAAGAGAACATGGTCTTAAGCTACACCAGGGGAGGTTTAGGCTGGATATTAGGAAGAGCTTTTTCACAGAGAAGGTGTAATGGTCTCATTGGAATGGTCTGCCCGGAGAGGTGGTGGAGTCACCATCCCTGGACATGTTTAATAGAAGACTGGATGAGGAACTCATTGATATGGTCTAGATGATGGGATGACGAGTTAGGTTATTTAAAAAAAAAAAAAAAAAGGTGATATGACCCTGAGAGTAGCTCATATTGATAAAACATGGGGTTCATGGCATCAGGGCTATGGGTTCGGTCCCTGTATGGGCATTGACTTAGGAGCTGGACTCGATGATCCTTGTGGGTCCCTTTCAACTCAGAATATTCTGTGATTCCGTGATTCTGTGACTTACATGTCTGTGCAGTTTTCAAACAGTGCTCCAAGCCAGTTCATCTTCCCAGCTCTTCCTGGACCTGGCCTGGCAGACCCCATGCTCCAAACCAGCAAGAGTACAGCAGTGGTGTCAGCATTGCTCACCCCTAAGAAACACTGCAACCCATTAGCTACAGACAAAGGATTAAAGAATTAAAACCAACACAGGCATCTGACATATTGTTTTCCATGATCTCTCCAGCTGCTGTTGACAGACTTATTGCAAACCAATGTCAGCTAGGAACATGCTACTGGAGGAGTCATTTGCTGTCTTTGGGATCTCTACAACCCTCCCACTGCAGTGCCATGGCAGCAGTTTCATACACCAAGTTTCACACCCTGCTGAGACTCTGTTCCCAGTCTTGAACAGGCAGAAACTGCTCAACAGAAGTAATAACTACTTTGAAGCAGATTTTCCAAGATATTTAGGAGCCTAGACATGAAGAGGAGTGACTGGTGATGTTTTCCAGACCTCAAGGTGGGTCAGACTCTTCATCCTCAATCCTTGAAATGGGCATTTTCCTCCTCTGTCTCTCAAATCTCCCAAAGAACACAATGCATTTGGTTTGCCTGGCAAGGTCTGGGGGCCATGGGCAGAGATGCAGGGTTGACTTCTCTGAGAAGCTGCTGGAAGCTTCCCCCACATCCAAGAGAGCCCATGTCAGCTGGCTCCAAGACAGACTTGCTACTGGCCAAGGCCAAGCCAATCAGGATGGTAGCAACACCTCTAGGATAGTATATTTAAGAAGGAAAGAAATAAAAAGTTATTGTGCAGAAGTAATTGCAGTCAGAGCAGAGAGGAGTGAGAATACATGAGAAGAGCAACTCTGCAGACACCAAGGTCAGTGGAGAAGTAGTGGCAGGAGATGCTCCAGACACCAGAGCAGAGAATCCCATGCAGCCAACAGTGCAAACCATGGTGAGCCGGCTGTGTCCCTGCAACCCATGGAGGTCCACGGGTGCAGAGATCCACTTGCAGCCCATGGAGAAGATCCACACTAGAGCAAGTGGATGTCTAAAAGAAGGCTGTGATCCCATGGGAAGACGATGCTGGAGCAGGGTCCCGACAGGACTTGCATCCCTGTGGAGAGAGAAGACCACATGAGAGCAAGTTTCTTGATAGGACTTGTGACCCTATGGGGGACCCACACTGGAGCAGGCTTCTTCCTGACAGACTGTACCTTATGGAGAGGACTCATGCTGGAGCAGTTCATGAAGAACTGTAGCCCATGGGAAGGACTTATGCTGCAGAAGTATGTGGAGATCTATCTCCCATGGGAGGGACTCCATGCTGGAGCAGGGGAAGGACTCCTCTCCCTGAGGAGGAAATAGTAGCAGAATCATCATATGATGAACCTGACCATAATCCCTATTTCACATCTCCCTGCGCTGCTCTGGCAGAGAGGAGGCCAAAAGTCAGGGAGGGTGGGGGGAAGGTGTTTCTAAGATTTGTTTTACTTCTCATTATCTGTTTTTGGTTGGTAATAAATCCAACTAATTTCCATAAATCAAGTCTGCTCCACCTGTGATGGTAATTGGTGAGTGACCTCTCCCAGTCCCTAGCTCATAAGCCTTTTGTTATTGTTATCTCACCTCTGTCCAGTTGTGGAGGGGAATGATAGAGTGGTTTTGGTAGGTATCTGGCATCCAGCCAGAGGCAAAACACACTTCTGAAAGGTCACTAAATGCCTCTCTAGATATTTGGGCACCTAAATACCTCTGCAGAGAATTTTACATTTTGTGTCACTTCCCTTCCTCCTGTGGGCTGCCCATGGGACTCCCAGCCAGGCTGGTGGCCAAGGGTCAGCACTGGACTGACCAGTGCTAAGGGCATTTCTTACGGCAATCTTGCCTGTTGGCAGGACCCAAGAAATACCAAAAGGATGAAAGGCTCCTGTTTGTCTTCTTGTACCTATTAACCTTTTAGGGTAAATCGTCTCTATTTCACTTAATGCAATAGCTTTGCTGCCAGTCTTCTGCCCATGCACTCTAGGGCAAGTAGTCAAACATTAAATGTATCCTACATACACTTTGCTTGTGATATTAGTCTGCCTTTCCACATTTTCTCTTTTTTCATGCTGTATCCATTACGAGATTAAATAAAAATAGAGCCCAGATTCCAAGAACTGAGTAGTTACTAAATGGGGGCCGTAAAAAGAAATAGAGAAGGAAGACGCTACAAATGGAATCAGGGAAGCATTGGCTTGGCGTGATTAATGACCTTACATCTGTGATGAGTCCTTACTATAAACAGCAGGTAGAGAAGCAAAGCCAGCAGCAGAAAATGCTCATGAGCAAAGAAGGTGGAGCTGCACGTTCTTGCA
This sequence comes from Pitta sordida, assembly GCA_013390025.1. Taxonomy (NCBI): domain Eukaryota; kingdom Metazoa; phylum Chordata; class Aves; order Passeriformes; family Pittidae; genus Pitta; species Pitta sordida. Next base: position 28,246 of record WEKX01013754.1, on the reverse strand, counting down.
TCAGCAGCGGCCTGGGTGCTCAATGGATGCTGGTGAGCACAGTTCCTCCTCAGTGACTGGGATGCACAGCAGGATACATAAGACCACTAGGGAACAGCATGCATCCTTTTGGAAACCTAGGAGAAGAGAGGGATTAAAAAAAATACAATTCCCTTTACTAGCAGCAAAGTTCTGGTTAAAGATGCAGCTAGAAAGCACCTGTGTTTTTATCCTCCTTCCCTGCAATTTTAATCTATTAGTGGATATACCTGGTGCCCACCCTGTGGTTTCCAGCCACAGGGCACACAGGGCAGCCTCAGTGGAAGAGGCATCATGGCACACGCAGGCAGGTGATGGGCTCAGTCCATAGTGAGAGGGTGCTCTTCAGGGCAGGCTGCCCCTGTCTGCAAGGTGGCAAGGGGGGAAAGCCATTCCAGTCACAGCATTTCTCCCCATCTGCCACCTTGGAAAGCCTACCAGGAAACACCAGGACTTTGAGAAGATTGAGGAACTAATGATCAGCGAAAATGCAGTGCAATTTGGAGCAGCTATTCTGCAGTATTCCATAGGATCCCGACATTGCCATTCCTAAGGATAAATGTGCAAAATGAAGCCTCCAAAATCCTCTTCCTGGTTTAAAAACAAAAAACCCCTAGCAAACAAAGAAGATCAATGGATTTTTTGATCTTTATTCAGAGTTTTCTGGTTCCTGAACCTGTGGAGTATATTCGGCTCTCATTTTCAATCTTTTCTCCATCATTACAAAAAAAAACCCCAAACCCCTATGCTTTTTAACACTACATTGTAGTGAAGGCATAAATCTTCTCATTGTTCTCTGTTTCGTGATCAGCTCAGAGTATTGCTGATATGTAAAAAAATGGAGAATAGGCAAAACTGGAATCCCAGAAGTGGATAATTATGGATAAACTCAATACAATCTTTTTGTATATACTAGCCAAGACTGAATTTTGTTAAAACAAGATATCAGTTTAAATACAGTCAACCCTCTTCCACTTTGCGCCTCCCATATTGCGGCTTCACATCTTAGCTGCATGACTTTTCAGTGATTAAGGAGGCCCATTTCACAGCTGTGCCTGCGGGATCTGACATGCATGACTATTCAAATTAGGCAGTCAAGAATATTCAAATCAATCCCCATGCTGTGCTGCATCTGCCCCGAGGCAGCCACGGTGGTTTGGTTCCGGCGAAGCTCAGCCAGGTGCACGCCGCTCCTGTGGCGGCTCGGCTCAAGCATGTGCCACACCCCCACACCCCACTTGAGCATGAGCCACTCCACCCCCCCACCGCTCGAGTGCAAGCTGTCCCCCCTCAGTTCCACTCAAGCGCGTGCCACCTCCTCCCGCCCCGCTCAAGTGTGAGCCACCCCCCACTTGGAGCGAAGCAGCTGTGTGCAGTTATGAAAGATTTACACACTCTCAGGTTAGACGTGGTGTCCAAGACCAGACATCACGTCTACCCTGAGTATGGAGAGACCAGGTCTCCTCACCTGGAGAGACACCAGGACAGAGGTGAAGGCATCTCCCCGCACCTGTGCCACCAGCTGAGAAGAAAATGTTTTTTTCCCGGCGTGGGGTGGCTGCAGGCACCGGGAAGCACTGACATGAACATCGACACGCAGCAATGCAGTGCTGAAACAGCACCGGAGTGCCGGGGGGCCGTGTGAGAGTGCAGGGCAAATTTGCATAGTAGTGAGCTGCCATTCTACATGGATGGAGGGCTTCACGGATAGGGGGTAAGACCCGTGGTACCGTGGTATAGGAGACCTGACTGTAGTGGGGAGAAAAAACCCACAAAATTGTATAAACCAAGATACTCAGATTCTTTAAAGAAAACTACTAGCTTACTCAAACACAGCATGCTCTATGAACAGCTCCAGCCCGCTCCAGCTTGGTTTTATCTGTTTCAATGCAGAAAAAGTTTCCACTGCTCGTAGCAACCAGCACTGAGGATTAGACATCAGTGTGGCCCTCCAAGACAGTAAGTGCCCATGCTTGCTGCTAAAATGAAAACACACTCCAGGGAACATTTCCAGGAGATCGCTTCATAACAGAGATGCGTGTACTCATCCACAGAGTTGAGCACTGGGAAGCAGGAATGCCCAGCTGCTGTGCTTGCTCAAGCCAAACACTCTGAAGTTTGTATCAGGAAACATACACACAAAAAAGCTAGAAAAATTGGACTCCATGTGACAAAGCCNCTGTGGGTCCCTTCCGGCTCGGAGTGGCCTGACTGTGAGGGAACTAGGTTTGTGTTTACCATTCTGGGATGTGCATTTGGTCTCTGTACGGGTGTTAGATGGTGAGCTGGACTAGATGATCCTTGTGGGTCACTTCCAACTCATAATATTCTGTGAATCTGTGAAATGCAGGTCTCATGTGGCAATGACACCTGTATCCAGAAAACAGCCACAGCCAGAGCTGTACCAGCTACCAAGCACCAAAGCCCAGCTGTAAGTGTAGCCAAGGACCACCCTACCTTTGGAGTGGGGGGAATATCCACAGCCTCACCCAACATGGAGCCCAGTACACACACACCACAAGTCCTCTTCCTTTTGCCATACTCTGGCCATAGTGCCTAGTGTCCCACCCCACAGCTGACAAACTGAGGCAGCATTCCAGCTAAACTCACTTTCTCCCTGCTTGGCATTTTTGCAGTGGTGCAGAGTATAGGCAATGGGGGTCAGGATCTGGATCCCCACATGCATAGTTTTAATGATTATCATTCAGCAGAAGCTATTGGGAAAATTATTGAGAAAAAATGCTAGGGCCAGAGCCTGAGTTATTTCTCTGACCCTGAATGCTATCATACATAGTATTTTACTTGGCTGGTTATAGAAAACATGTGGCAAAGCCTTAATTTTTTGGAAGGTTTGTCCTGCAGCACAAAAAGAAAATAAAAATAACTGAACTTTTATTCTGCCCAACACCCTACTGTGTTCAGCAGCAGCAAGAAAAATTGTTCAGTGCTCGAGTGCCTTAGAGCCCTTACCTGAGTACAAGGCTGACACACTGGAGTACAGGACCATTTTGGGGGGGGAGGGGAAGAGCTTTGTATTCAACGTTCCAGCTCCAATTCTGACCTAACATCAGGCCTCAAATATTGCCTTTCACTTGTAAAAAAACCCAACCAAAAAACCAAAAAGCCAAGGAAAAAAGGAACTCGCTTACCTGCTAGAAACCCTTCACCTGTCACTATCAGCATTTGCAGGGGAGTCAAGAGACAAGAGACATTATAGTGCACAGGAGGAGCACAGGAGAGTCATTTGCTGTTTTCCCCATCCTGTCAGGTGTTCCTGATGTACCCAACCCTCTCCTCGCAGCTATTCCTTAAAGCCTCTCTTCAACTGAGCCACCAGAGGACCCATAACCCACATCACACCCCAAGCTCCCTTTGTCCATCAGTCCATCAGATGTCTCTTTGAGACATCTGTGCTCTGCAGTTAGCACAGCACATTCTTAGCGAGTTTGCTAATCATGCCATCAGTAATGACCCCTGAGTTGGGTACCTGTGACAGCTGTGGGCCCACTGACACTCAGCAGCTGGTACTTGGCACAGAGGCTGTGCACGACTCAGGCTAGCCTTTGGAGATGCCTTCCCCTGATTTGTATCTGCAAGGGATCCTTTGTGTTCAGACCCTATTGTTGGCATGCCAGACTCACTGCAAAAATCTGGAGTCAATAAAATCCACTTTCCAATCACAGCAGTTCTTTCCAGGGTGCAGCCTTGTAAACCTAGCAGTGCTTGCTCCTGCAGCATCGGCTAGCATGGCTGCTCATGCCTTTTCCCTTGGGAAAACCCTGTGACTGCACACAAGGACAACCTCAGGGAAAGTCAAGGTTCACAGTGCCTGGTAGTCTGCCCCTCTCTTGCTCCACCTCCTTATCCCTCCTGGTGTGGAGTTTGGAGCCCGTGGTCTTGAAGCTCTACCCATAATTGTGAGAAGCCTCTTGGCACCAGCAAGTTTGGTTCACAGATTCACAGAATATTATGAGTTGGAAGGGACCCACAAGGATCATCTAGTCCAGCTCACCATCTAACACCCGTACAGAGACCGAATGCACATCCCAGAACGGTAAACACAAACCTAGTTCCCTCACAGTCTAACAGGCCACTCCGAGCCAGAAGGGACCCACAGGATCATCCAGCCCTACACCCCCCAGCTAGACCATGTCACTAAGCTCCTCATCGTGTCTTCTNAAAGTGAAGAACCTGGCACTTAGTCTTGTTAAACCTCATACTGTTGGAGCCTGCCCATCTCTCCAGCCTGTCAAGGTCCCTCTGAAGGGCCCTCCTACCCTCTGGCAGTTCAACATTTGCCCCCAGCTTGGTATCATCTGCAAACTTGCTGATGATGGATTCAATTCCCTCATCCATATCATCAATAAAGATGTTGAACAGTACTGGGCCTAACACTGACCCCTGTGGGACTCCACTGGTGACTGGCCGCCAGACCGATGTTGCACCATTCACCAGCACCCTCTGAGCTCGTCCTTCCAACCAGTTCGTAACCCAGCATAAAATGTTTCCGTCCAGTCTGTGCTTTACGAGTTTCTCCTGAAGCTTATTGTGGGAAACCGTGTCAAAGGCTTTGCTAAGGTCCAAGTACACAACATCCACAGCCTTTTTGTCGTCAACCAGTTGAGTCACTGGATCGTAAAAGGAGATCAGGTTGGTCAGGCAGGATCCCCCTGAGAAAAGAGGAACTTTTTAAAAGGAAAAAAACCCCAACAACATAGGGACAAAAGATGGATATGACCAGAGGTCACAAACCCTTGATTCCAGGGGAATCTGAAAAATGTTACCACAGCTTCAGTAACAGAATTGCTACTGTTCTGGGCAAGCACCTTCACAGAGTGAAACAATCTCTCTGGGAGAGCTGTTCATCCATGGCAGCTCTGGCTTCTGTGAGGAACATGGGACATCTGCCTTGGGGCATCTTGGTTTTTACACATAAGGTAGAACAATTTTTTTCCTTGCCTTTCCTACAAGAAAGCAAAAGGAAAGGTGACTTTTGACATCGGGATATATTTTGCAAAGCCACAGAAGAGCAGAAATGAAAGAGGTTTCAAGGGGATGGAGCTACATGGAGGGTAATTTTTTCCCCCCTACCTGGCACATACCTGTCTCTTTCCTGATGCACTGCCATCCATCTGTAGCCCTACTGGTGACACTGTCCTGTCTTTCTCACAGTGCTTGCTCCTACGGCCATTGGAACAGCTGCAATTTTCCTCAAAACACTCCCAGGCCCACAGCAGCACTGTCCTGCTTTGATCCAGAGATGCACTAGAAGCTGCTCAAGGAAGAGTTATTATTTTGCATTGAAGTGCATTGATTTATGGAGCTGTATAAATACCAGGACCATGTCTTTCACCTGGGCTACATTCTGCTGAACAGCTGCTGCACCCCTCTCCAGAACTGGTGACATTCTACTTTGGATAAAGTAACTCACTGCAGCCTTTCTTCCATGGCAGACTTGTGGCTCATTTCTGGGTTAGCCACCAAACAGGGTGGAAGTAACTTTCGCTTCTCAGCATCCCCATGGGACAGGTGTGCTTCAGAGCTGGCTACATTCCAACAGATTTACTTAAATATTTTTGGCTTGTATAAACTGGAGCAACATCAATGGAGATACACCAGTTTGCATCAGCTCAATAATGTCACTCCATATTTTCATGGAATAGAGCTCAGTTCTGGAAGTTTTTGAGCAGCTTCTTGGTGCTGCAAGCTGGATGCCTCTGCAGACAATGAGGCCTGCCTGAGAGGAGTGAGAAATGGGGAGGCTACTTTGCTTCATGTTACTCCGGAGAAGAAATAAGGAAGTACTAGTCAGTGAATGACAACAGAAGAACAAGAGGAAATATTCAGCAAATTAAATAAAACACTTTAGGACTGAAACAGGGAACTGAGGCAGAGGAGAGCTGCAATAGACTTCAGAGAGCCTCCAATGCAGGCAGTCAGGAGAGCACGATGAGACAATGATACTCATCCTCTCCATGGGACAGACACAGCTTTTCATAACAAGAACTGAAAAGATTAAAGTACGTCCATTCAGACACCCAGAGGAAAATAGGCAAACACAGGATGACAGTGTGTGACTATAACTCTTCGACACTGGTCCCATGCAGTGCTGGATGCGTGAGGCAAACGGATGTGTACAGCCCTTGCCCTGTTCATGCCACACTAAGGCCAAGGAGGGCTTACAGCCATCCTCTTTCTCCAGCCCTTTATGGACATTTGCTCCTGAACAAATCCCTCTTCCAAAAACTGTCAAACATCTCAGATCCAAGGTAACAAATTAAGAAGCTTGGAAACTGGTGTGAGAATTAGGCAGAGCTACAGAGCAATGTCATACGTTAAGTATTGTGGTTGTCTACAGGAATATTCACACAGAGATAGCAGCACTCTTTGCAAAACAAGAGTTGAGCATAAGTAACCCCATTTTACATAAGGAGAATGCAATCCACAGAGATTAAAGGTTGATGTTGTTACAATAAAACAAAAACCTGTAAATCCCATAGGCATCTTAAGCAAGATTTTGGCAGAATTGGGCACCTTGGTTAAAAACTGTACTCTGGGAGCTCTGTATTCTCATTTTGCTGCCGCTTAGCCCTGGAGGTGCCTGAACTTCCCCACTGCCTCCTGGTTCTACTCACAGCCTCCCTAGGAAGCTGTTAACCTCCCCCAAGTATGTTCAGAGCTACTCCCATCCAAACATCTTCACTTCATCTCTCATGTGAGTGCTGCCATGGGCTGGCAGTGCTCTCTCCAACCCCAGCAGGAACCAGCCTAGAAGCTGCAGTGGGAGCACAGCATACAGCCATCAGGTGAAACACAATCATAAGCACCATAGCCTCCCAAGAAATGCCTTTTGCTGCAGCAGCATGAGAGTGAGCTCTCCCTGTGAACAGCCACGTGCTGCCCCATGCAGCTCCCATCTTCTCTGCTACCCACCCCATGGGGCAAGAGTAGTTCCCCAACAGCCCCCAGCCCGAGTATAGACAGCAGAGCAGTATTTAGCAGTATTTCCCTCCTTCACAGATGCTTTGCAATGTCATGGTGTCCTGGATGATGGTAGCATGCTGTAGCCATTGCCCAGCCTCCTCCACACTCTGCAAAGATGCCAGAGCAACACAGGCTAGGGTTGGCTCTGTCTTTTGTAACATTTTCAGTATAACCAAGGCTTGAGGTAGAGCTTTGTTTCAGAAATTGCATGCCCATTTCTTGTCCTGTCCTGAACAGGGTAGTTTCAGACAACACATAGTAAGTGCCTGTGATCAATAACTGCTGAAGCCCAGCTCCCTCCAAGCTGTCAGCCTCTGCACTTTTCCCAAACACAATCAACAACCTAGCCTAAGACTTATTTACCCACTACCAAAATCTTAATCTGACAACTAATGATGCATTAATCACTGTCAGACCATCATCTTTTGTTTCTTCTTCTCTGCAAGCATCTGCCAGAATGACAAAAGATTAATTGGTGCACTAGCCTGCGTATAGATACTCAGCCCCTCTGCAGATGCACTCAACATGCTTTGTGACCCTTTCAGCAACCACCTGTTCTTCCATTCTTTCACTCACCATTCATACTTCTAGCTCTGGATATCTGTCCTCTCTTACCCAAGCATCAGTCCTTTTTCAGCCTCACAGGCAGCACTAAATGAGAGGATCACCGAAATCCTTCCCTGCGGCATTGTCCTATTTGAGGCACCCTGGTTCCCAATTCATTTAACCATGTTGAGAACGTGCCTACTCTCTCCTTCAGAGACACATTTATATGGTTCACTTCTAACCTTCCATTCATACAGCACTTTAAAGCATGCAGTATTCAGAAGTATGAAGCATCCTATTCAAAACTAAGCAGCCCTCCTTCCAAAGCCGGTGGGGTGATGACACAGGAGTAGTCTCTGGAAAACATCCAAGCTCCCCAGCAGCAGACGAACCAGCTGCACTGCTTCTTCGAAAGAGCCCTGACAGACTGAGATGTGTATGCTCTTCCTTTACATCTCAAGAGCCCGGGCCCAGCTGTCCACAGGAACTGACACTGCCAGGAGATGGAGGGACACCAAGGGTTCATCTGCACATGAAAGCCGTGAGAGTTTGTGCAGCATGAAATTCCTCTGGAGCCCATATAGTTTGTTCCACCATAAAGCTGTTCCATACAAGGAGGCACAGCTTCGAAAGGAAAAAGGAAATAAGCTCTATCTATCTAAATAAATTTTACAAATTATAGCTTTTCCTCAAATGCAAACTACATCCATGAACAGGGGTGTTGGACCTGCATGTTCTGAGCCTCCACTGCAGCAGCAACCAGGAAAGTCCATTTGACCACCCTCTGTTGGTGAGCATTGCCTGAGGAAGTCTCTTTTCTCCCTCCTAGGAGTACTTCTGTGCATGATTCAGCAGCCATCTATAAAAATCAATTTGGAAGATGAATGAGTTCACTACAACAGAGGGGAGAAACACAAGAGAGCATCTCTCTGGGTGTATGAGGGATGTACTTGGATCATACAGAGCTATCTCCATTTCTTAAACACATCTCAGGTGCTGGAGTTGCTTCAGTTCTTGTTTTCCTCTCTATAGTAAAGGCCTGAGAAGTAGGAATAAACAAAACCAAGCAGGAAACAAAATCAAGTATTTGTCTATGGCATAGTAGCTTCATTCTAATAATCCTAGAGTGTGTAGGCTTTACAGAAGGAAAATGCTTGGCAGAACCAACACTGTCACCACGCTGACACTGATGGACCAGACAGTGAAAGTGTAAACTGATCTCAGTACCTTTCCCTTTTAAGAGATTTAGCTTACAGCTCCTTCCCAGAGACAAATCTAAAGCAGGCAGATTCCTTGCTACCAAGACTGTAATTTTCTGAGTGTTACACTACTGGAGACTTAAATATTCAATTTATACATGGAAATTTCCTTACATAAGGAAACTCGAGAAATTCCTATAATCTCGGCATTGCAATGGATCCCTGTCCACTGGCCTTCAAATGTTACTCCAGCCAGAGCTTCCTGGCCTGTGGTGCTGCTCATGAACCTCTGAGAATGAGGCTGAGTCTCTTTAGAGCTTCAGTTCTCATGTATTTATGATTTTTAATGGATTTGAGTGGTTTCAGCTGCCAGCTGACACTGCGGAAAGGACAGAACCAGACAACCCACACTTCTCCCTTCCCACCAGCAAGTCTATTTGTGGCCCTGGGCAGTGGCAGAAATAAACAGCTTTCTTTGGAGAGACCCATGGGCAAGCACTGGGCTCTCTACAGAGGGCACAGCAGCCTCAAAGATACTCATTTTAACTCTGATTTCAAAGTACTCACCAAGGGGGTTAAGAAGACTGGAAGTGCTCCTGAGAGTCATGGTGAGATGTAAAGAGAAGAGAGGTAAAAATTAGATTCGTCTCCCCTCCTCATCCTTGAAAAGAATGCTTTCAGGGTGTGCCTCCTTCCTCTCATCTCATTTCTTCTAGCTGGAAGAGCCCAGACTCACAAGTGCAGTGCTGAGTGTATTTTAAATTACTCTTAATATTTGCATACAACTGCCAGATGCTTTCTTTTTAAAATAAATAAACAAATAGAAACCTCAAACACCCTCTGAGAGGTGGAACGTTTTTCCTACAGTGAAGGCCAAAGAGGTTGCTTGTGCAGGACAGTGGAAGAAGGTTCCCCCGCTCCCAAAATCCTACTTGCTAAACATTTCTCCTCCCTTCCTCAACCCTTGCCCTGCCACACAGGTCATCCAGACTTTGGGGAAGGGTGGAGGTACTTACTGAGAAGTGGCACAGCTGCTCATTTCCTCCTCCAGCACCCAGGAGGAGGGCATTTAGGAGGATGGCAGCTGAACATAGCTGATGGGCTCAATGCCCTCAAAGCCCTCTGATTTCCCAGTCCTGGCAGTTTTCAACTTTGCCTCATAGTTCCCATGTTCTTTATAACACTAAAAATGTCAGTGTTACACAAGGGAAACCCGAGATAAACAGTGGGTGTGAAGAAATGGGCAACAACAGAGCCTGGAGTCAAAACCTTCAGATTCCATTTTAGTACAGTGGTGAGTGTCCCCACCACTCATGCGGGAGGCTGGGAGTTCAATTCCTGCCAGGGATGGCAGTGGTGCTGTTTAAGAGTTGGACTTGATGATCCTTGTGGGTCACTTCCAACTCTGAATATTCTGTGAAAGGACATACCAAAATTCAAAATTGCAGGGAAGGTGATATCAGCGAGAATTGGTCTCCCTCTGTTTGCTCCGTAAGCCTTACTTCCAAGTGTCAGCTGTCAGGTGAAGGAAATTCCCACTGCTCTATGTACATACAGCATCTTTCTTGTGGGGACTGTTTACATACACTGAACTGAATCAGTTCAGCAAACGACATAAAATTTTAAATAAAAAAAGAGAAGTGTATATTCCTTTTATATTATGTGCAAAGGCATTGGCTACTGAAAGCATGAGGTATTTAGGTGAGGTCGCCATGAGATGTGACTGGAATATGTTTCTTCTGAAGTGCTATAAACAGAGTAGTAATGTATGCCACAGGACTGTCAGGATCAGCATTTCAAGTAGAAATTCAGCCTTTATCAACATTCAACAGCATTGTAAGTCAGGAATAATTAATGTAACATTAACATAGAGTTATCAGGAAAGGTAAGCCTGTAAGAATCCAACATCAGATTCATTAAGTATTTCCTGAAAAAATGCTGCCAGCAGGAAGTTATTTATCATAAATGTCACTAGGATGTTCCAGGGTAGCCAGGAGCAGTTCAGGTGTTCCACCCCTGCACCTCCCACCTCCATAGTCTTCAATGCTCTTCAGAGTATTCCTTACAGAGTCATCTTGGAAAATTGCATCATGTACCTGTGTCAAACCAAAAAGAAATTTTTCTGGAAAGCCCAGAAACACTTTGCCATGATATATACTAGAGGAATATCTAGCATCTGAGTCTACCATTAACAAATTTGTAGATGACATCAAGTTGATGGGGGGG
>WEKX01013753.1:13272-28697 GCA_013390025.1 Pitta sordida | reverse complement strand
AATTTTCTGTGATTCTGTGATTTTCTTATTCTACACTATTTTAAGGGACTGTTTTTTCCCAACAGCAGTATAAATATTAATTGAAACTGGTAAGTCAAGCTTCCTTTACTTATACCTAGTTCTCCTTATGGCAACACATGGATAGGATTAAATAGTGCCATGGAAAAAATATATTGGTGTTTGATGGGCTTATTATACCAAGACAATAAATAAATGCCATCAATATTGCCTATTCTTACTTCTTTAGCAATTATTTCAATAAAATCATATTCATGCTGTCAAGCATCAACAAGGCCTGCTAGTACGAACTAATACGTAAGAAAGCAGGAGTTCAGACCACATTTACTAGGTATACATTTACTAGGCAAAAATAAGCAACTGAGTAATCCAGTTAATCCAGTAACACCCTTCCAAGCCACTTACCCCCTTCTCAGAAAGCCTGCAAGAGTCCCAGAGCATCACTTCTTTGAAGAATGACAAGGAACTTCTAATACATTTTGTTCCTCAACACTAACAACTGTCAAGGAACAATGACACCTTAAACACAATGCCTAAGGCAGGTTGGCAAAAATTGTAACTTAGCTTCTAGACCCTCTTTCTCTTCCCAACACAGTAATAGGATTCACAGAATATTCTGAGATGGAAGAGACCCACAAGGATCATCAAGTCCAACTCTTAAACGGCACCACTGCCTCCCTGGCAGGAATCAAACCCCAGTCTCCCACATGAGAGGCAGGGACACTCACCACTGTATCTTGAGGGTCCCTTCCAACTCAGAGGATTCTGTGGATCTTCTTTCCCAGTAAGGGTCTCACTTCCTGAAGCGCTTTCCTTCAGGCTGAGACACAAGGAAAATGTATTTACTAGTTAATCTTTACTTCCCCTTGGAAAGTTCAGAGCCCAAGAGCTAGAAACTTCCTGTTTGTTAACATACACTGTTATTCAGAAAAACATTGACAACTAAAAAAACACATTAAAACATCTCAGTCGGGCCTTGCAACTGAAAAGATGCCAACACTGAACTGTGTTATTTTGAAGGCATTTATCACCTCAGTTTAAAAGCCAGTCGATGCTGTATTGCATTTTTTAATTTGTTGCATGTTGGCCCCTGCATGACACTGCTTCTCACGTGTACACCAATGCTCTTGTCTTCAGGAGCACAAAAACATTTATCTCAAAATCCTGAGAGCTTTCCAGAGTTTCAACTTTGAATCAAGTTTTGTTGAACTTCAAATTCAGGATCTATAATCAAGGCTTAATTGGTAATTAACAGAACAGTAGGTCATAAAGCAGAGCATGCCTCCCATCACAAACAGTTTACAGCCTGAAACGCAAAATACACATGGAGGTCCACAGTGATATTTACTGCATAGTCGTGGTAATCTCAAATTGACTGATTTTCTGCAGATACTGATACATATGGTTTCATAAAGCAGGATAGCCAAAGAGAATTGACAAGAATTTCAGATTGGTTGATTTCATGACACATTGTGAAATGCCTCTGAGTCCTCACATCTTATTTCTTTTCTATTGGAAATTGCTTATGTGCAAACATATACAACACAGTATTGTTACTTTAAGGTAAATCTATGAGCTGTTAGAACTACCATGAGCTGTTAGAACTACTAACATACTATGCATTCTTATAATCTGCATTTCTTACTCCTTAAATCCCAACAGCCTAGCAACACTAGATATTTATATTGACCAGGTCTTCATTTAACAAGTACCTGTCCATCCAGCTCTGGAATCCTGAACACAAGAAAGACACTGACCTGTTGGATCAAGCCCAGAGGAGAGCCACCAGGTTGACCCCAGGGCTGGAGCATCTCTCCTATAAAGACAGCCTGAGAAAGTTGGTGCTACTCAGTCAGCAGAACAAAAAGCTCCAGAAGACCTTGGGCCACCTTCCACTATCCAATGGGTCCGTACCAGATGGATGGTGAGCAGCTTTCCAGAAGGGCAAAGGGGATAGGACAAGCTGAAAGAGGGTGGGGTTAGCTCAGAAATAAGGAAGGGCACTGGAACAGACTGCCCAGAGAAGCTGTGGATGCCCCATCCCTGGACAGGCTAGACATGACTTCGATCAGCCCAGTCTATTGGGAGGTGTGCCTTGAAAGCGGGCAATCTCCCTCGTCCCTTCCAGCCCGTGCCACCCTGGCCGGGCGGGAGGAACCACCGGGGCGGGACAAGCGCGCTGCCCACCCNGAGGAGCGCGAGTGGTACAACGCGCGGTTGCGCCAGGAGAACGCGCGACTGCGGTTGGAGAACCGCCGCCTGCGCCGCGAGAACCGCTGCCTCTTCCGACAGGCCCTGCTGGGTCCCGGCCCCGACAAGCCCCCCGTCGATCCGGGCGAGGAGGCAAAGGCCCTGCGCGCCCAGCTGGGGCGCCTGCAGGAAAAGCACCGCCAGGCGTTGCTACACTTGCGGCGCTGCCGGGCCGCGAGCAGGCCCGAGGCCTCGGGAGCCGAGGACGGGGAATTGGACGAGCTGCTGCTGGAGGAGGACGAGCAGTCGGTGGATAAAAAGAGCCTCGTGCCGCCCGTGTAGGCGGCCCCCGGCGATCCACTCCTTTCGCTGCCCCCCTGCCACTGGGCCCCGCGGTCTCAGACGAAACGTGCCCTTCCCAGAGAAAGAGTGGGGGAGGAGTTCCAGTTTAATCCTTTGCCTCATGTTTCTACCCGTGAAGCGTTGAAAGTGACCAAGGGGAACCGGGTTTATGTGGGAACCGACGGCTGGAAGACGAGAGGTATGCTTCAAAACAGTTGTTGTCATGGATAAAACCCGCCTTGAACAGTTGATTTCGTGTCGTCTCAGCATTGAACTGTGCTTCCATTAGGGACCAGCTGCGGGTCACCTTTCTTTGAGTTAGGGACTGTCATGTAGACTTCAAGAGCCATGGAGGGTGACTAGTTACTAGTAGTCAGTGTTAGGAAAAGGAGAGGAGGGTGCTTGAAACCTTGGTGATCACTCCAGTAAAAGTTGGTGAACATTTCAGCTATGAATTGCCTTGGACTCTTAACTGCAAAACACTGCTTGTATTTTTAATTATTGACTTTGTTCACCATCACGTGCATATCAATTTGAATTTCACATTTTCACACAAAACCGCAGCTGATCAATAAAATTGTGTCACACCAAATAACTGTCTTAAGAGTAAATTTATTTTGAAATTGTAGATAAGGTGCCCTTCAGACCATTGCAATGTGCCTTCTCAAAGCCCAAAGAATTGGTTGGGTTTTATTTTTTACCTTCCCTTAATTATCTAGTTATTTCTTGACGTAATGATAGCATAAGCCTCTAATAAAATGACTAGTGCTCGCTAAGTAGCTGGTTCTGCAGCCTCAAGTGCATTCTCAAAATGCATTCTTGAAAACAGTTTGGCACAGTGCAGTCAGTATGGCCTTAATCAAAAAGTGGAGGTGATGATGTTTGGTTGTGGTGCTTGTTTTATAAACTTAAGTGTTTTCAGAAATAATTTGCTGAATGCTCAAGAACTAAAGAACCTAGAATACAAGCAGGATTGTCTTTAATACCAGTTTCCAGTAAAGTATGAATAACCAAGTAACAAAACCAGTCTGTTGAAGTATGACTTAATATAGAATGCTGGAACTACATAACTCTTCATACACCTTTTTCAAAAGTTACAAGTGTGGGCACATAAAAAAGATTCTGGATTTTCTGATAGCGTATGTAATTATTTTAAAATAAACTTCTTGAACACTTGTATCAAAATGGAGGGGATTTTTGCAAGAGTACTGTTTTATGCAAGTTTATATCAAAGAGTCTTCACTTTTTTCCTATATCTTGACACATAAATTACAAAATGTGTAGATTACAAAATAGAGAAAAAAAGTGTTTCAGATTCAAATGGCTATAAAGAGTATTAATGAAAAGACTTAGTATTTTCTCAAATTGTTTCTTGCAGTTGAACTACAGTAAATAATCCCTTGATACAGTTAAACGGGAAAAAATCATTTAACCAGTTGTCTGATGGTTGTGAGTTTGTTTTTGAGAACAAAATAGAAATTTAGAAAAAGACTTCAGTGAGATGGTGCAAAAAGTAATACTTCAGTACAGTGTCCCCTGAGTAATGTTTTGCATGTGGTAGCTTTCCTTCATGACATACTTACGTGATCCTTCGCTGCAGGATACAAATACAGAGACTTAGATGAAAGGTAAATAGATATCCTTTGGGATATCTCTTCAAGCATTGAGTCTGGATTCATCTGTGTGACTAGTTCTAACAGTTATTAGCTTGGTATCAAAAGCATGTTCAGCCAAAACTCCTTAAGTTGATGGTTGGTAGGCAACAGGGTATGTTTGGAATTGCCTGGTACACTATGCCTTCTATACATATGAAGTGATGGGAGAAGTATTACTACAGTTATGTGAAGAGCTTATACGTACTTTGCCCTACTTTTGCTTAAGATCTTTTTCTTGTTCTGCTTTTTGTCTGCAGATAAGCAGACAAATCTTGAAGTTCCAGATTTCACTTCTTACTCCCAAATCTTATCTTTAATTCTGTTTATCATCCTCTGGATGGATACTTATCTGTAAGAATAAGTATTTGTTCTCTTTTATGTTCTAATTGTTGTGTGTCTTGCTGTGTTGAGCTTTTCATCTTCCAGCATGACTGAATGTTGTGTCTCTGGATTTGGCAGAGTGCATTGCAGAACAAAATTGGTACAGTATATGTACCAAACAAACAGAACCCAGTTNCACCATCCTCGTTGCCCTTCTCTGCACCCTCTCAAGCAGCTCAACATGCATTTTAAACTGGGGAACCCAGAACTGCACACAGTACTCCAGATGAGGTCTGACCAGCGCTGTGTACAGGGGAAGGACAACCTCCCTGGACCGACTGACCACACTGTTCCTGATGCAGGCCAGGATGCCATTGGCCTTCTTAGCCACCTGGGCACACTGCTGGCTCATATTGAGTTTCCTATCAATCAGTACACCTAAGTCTCTCTCCACTTCACTAGTCTCGAGCCACTCCTCCCCCAGCCGATAGCGGTGCATGGGGTTGTTATGGCCGAAGTGAAGAACCCAGCACTTAGTCTTGTTAAACCTTATACTGTTGGAGCCTGCCCATCTCTCCAGCCTGTCAAGGTCCCTCTGGAGGGCCTTCCTACCCTCCGGCAGTATAACATTTGCCCCCAGCTTAGTATCATCTGCAAACGTGCTGATGATGGCCTGTTGTCTTTTTTTTTTTTTAAGAATTAGTTCTTCAAAATAATTTCAATTGTATATTGGTCATTTTGGAAACCGAATTTCAAAACCATATGGTTTTGATTCTAGCTTTTAAACATCTATCTGCATAATTATCTGGAAAAATGAAAACAGACTTGCTTGTTTGATCGTTTTGCCAACACCAAATTTCTCTATACAGGTGGATTGTTTTCCTTTATAAAAATGGCTTTGCTTATAATTAACTTTTATAATGTAACATTTTGTTTTATAATGTATCAGAGTTGTTTGTGGGTTTAATTTTCTTTTTACAGGTCAATAAGTTTTTTAATAGAGAGTGGATCGCATTCAAGTATCGGTTTGGGTGTCTTGTGTTTTATTCAGGTTCTTTTGTATTTCTTCCCCTCCACATAAATGCATAGTAACATAAAAATTTTTAAAACATTAGGCAATATTACCTTTTTATTACTTTGTTATACAGTGATCCTCCGCATAGTCGCGATCCGTAATTTGCGAGATCCCATACTCGCTGTTGATTTTCCAGTGAGTTGTGGGACCTGGCACGTGCGCAGAAAGTACCACAAACCCAGTCTGCTCGGCCCCTGGTCCCGCCGCTCGCGCAGCAAGCACAGCCAGCCCCGCTGCCGGCCTCGGCGCTCGACCCCTGCCCCACGCCGGTCCCATCCCCGGCGCTTGGTGCTCGCTCGCCTCTTCGCACTGTATCAGTCCCGTCCCCATCCCTCGCTTGCCATGCTGGCACCGGCCTCAGTGCTCGCACCCTCCTCCCCCCTCCCCGGTGCTTGCCCGCCTCAGTGAAGCACTGCCAGACATCTGAAACAAGCCCTGCTCTCAGGACTGTCCTCCAGACGTTATTAGGGGAGGGAGTGAGGCTACAGGCGTGGCGTACTTGACTACTTAGGGGGTTTGCTATCTTTGAAGATTCCAGAACTCGCGTGAGGAGGACCAGACCCAACAGCCTGCGAGTAACGGGGGATCACTGTATTGCAGTGTATAAAATACCAGTGCATAGTCTCTTAATTTGCTTTGGCATATATAAATTTATAGAGGCAAACAGAATCAAAGGTGTTGTAGCCTTTCACTTAAGGAAGTGTTCAGTCTTACCTACAGACTTCCTACCCTTCTGTCTTGGCCTCATGTTAGGAAATTATTATGAAATAGATGTTAAAAAGAAAGCTATATGTATGGAACCTGTATTAAAACTGTATTAAAATCTTCTGGGTCCATGTGTGAATTTGATGACAACTACTTTAAAACACGTGCCTGTGAAAAGAACTGACTCAATGTCAGTGCCATATTTCATAAACACTCTATTGCTCATTTAATAAATATTGCTCATTTTATTAAATATTACACTCTGAAGGAGTCTTTGCAATGCTCATCTCCTTGAATATGTTAGGAACTTGGAGTGTTTAACTGCCCACAGAGAATAATGAAAGAAATTAAATGTTTTTGTATGATAAACTAATGCCATTCCGAGTACTTTATTTCAGCTAATTTCCTACCAAGTCAGTCATCTGTTACATTTCCCTTTCCATCTATCTCATTGTGTTTCAGTATGCCCTTTTGAATTTGTTCAATTCAGTAAAAATGTAGAGGAAGCAAATAAAGTAGTGGTTTAATGCTTAATTTTTAGTGATCACGAATCAACAAGGCCTTTCTTGTATATTTTTAAGTGATAACTGGTATCTGAGTTATTATATTGGGAAATTTAGGTGTAGCTACCCTGGGAACATTGTTCTGCAAAATACCCAAATTGCATTTACTGCCACATCTCTCCGAAACTATAACCCTGTATCATTCAGAGAATAATGACAGCATCTTATTATAAAACTCTCTATAAAAAAGCTTGTAACCCGTATTAGTTTTATGACTTCCAGGGCCATTTGTGTGCTTTTGGTTCTGTCAAGAGTCTTTGTGCAGTCAGAGTGTAGTTGTAATAAAATTGAAGATGAAAGGCATTACATCTAGGGGCATAAAGAGGCTGATTTAGAACTAGCTTTAGAGGAGGGTTTGTGGTATAAAGTTGGGAAGATGGGCAAATCGGTTAGATAATCCAGAGAAAACATTTTCAGAAAGAGAATTTTTGAGGAAAGAAGTGACCATCAAACAACAGCTAATATAGTTATTATATTCATATATAATGTATTGATGTATTTTTAATGAATAAAAATATTGAATGGAAATTTTGGATAAAGTAAAAGATTAGCATTGATGAAAAATTCAACTGTGTCATGCAGTGGCATGTCTTGAAGTGAGGACAGGCTTTGGAGAGCTGTTCTGCAAACAATCCGTAGCCCCTGCTGAGATTATTATCACTGATGCTCCTTAAGTTTAATTTATTTTGTGTGAAAAGTTTTGAGGGCCAAAAGATTGAGCATCACTCTTACATACGTGCTGCAAAATTTTTAATGACCTCAGGTGCCTCCAATTGTGCTTTGCAATCTATCACGTAGACCAGAACAACTGTTACCCACCTTGTAGAGTGTTGGTTCAGTGATAGAGGAAGGAGCCACAAACAGCTGGCAGCATCCAGGTGCTGTCCTTTGACAAACTCAAGTGCCTGTCCCAGCCTGATGCTGATTAGTGTGTGATAGCTCAAGGCACACCCAGAGGTGAGGTGATTGTAACATGATGATTGCCTCCAGAAATTATATTGTCTCTTGGAATAGCTGTATTTGTGAATGAATTGTAAATAAATGTGTCTGTCTTTCTTCTCCTTATTAAGTGTGCAGTCGTGAGGGTTTTGCTTGTTTGTTTGTTTAAATGTTTTTGTTTTTTACTTTACAATTTGAGGGACTATAGCTGCACTGCAGTGGTGAGAAAGAAATGTTCCAGTGTGGATGCTGTGAAGTAATTTAGAATCATAACAGTGTATTTGATATGTTTTCCCAAGGACTTTAAAAGTCCATAAGCAAGATGCAAAAAAGAAGTTTTTAAATAAATCCTTTGGAAGATTTTGCTTTTCATCTTTCGGGGTTTTTTTAGATTTTTGTTTCTTTGTTTTTACTACAGTCGGGCCTCCTTTATGACGGTACCATGGGCCTTGACCCCTCTCTGCACAGCCCTCAGTCAGCGCTGAGTGGCAGCTCATTAATATGCGAATTTGGGCCTGGTTGCCCCACCCCCCAGCTCCAGAGCGGCTGCGAGGCGTTCCTGGAAGTTTCTTGCGCGGCTGGGGGAGCGAAGCTGGTCTCCTCTGCTCCTTGTGGCAGCTGCAGTGGGTAGAGGGGCACTGCGGAGCTATATGGACTTCTGAGCGCTGCCTCCCATGTTCCCTCCCAGGACATATGCCTGGAATGGCACAGCTGTGGCTGGGAGCGGCTTGCATAGCATCTCTGCCCTCTGGGGCAGCTGCAGTGGGTGGAGGAGGTACTATGGGGCACAGGCAGCTGTCGCGGCATGGGCGGCGGGGGGTTTTACGTATTCATAACTTCCTACTTGGAATATTCATGCCTGTCAGGTTGCACATGCACAGTCCCAAAACGGGCCTCCTTAATTGCTGAAAAGTCACGCAGCAAAGATGTGAAGCTGCTATCTGGGGGGTGCGAAGTGGACAAGGGCTGACTGTAATATAAGAACTATCACTTCAACAACAGCTAAATATTTTGTTACTCTGTGGTAAATAGAAGTGACTGGATAAACTGAAGGGCTCAGGCAAATGAAAGTAAGGCACTGCAAGCACCACTGCTGCTCAAAAATCTAAATCTTTGCTACAAAAGCAGGAGACTCTTCCTTTGTCAGAGAAACATTTTACCTATTTTACTTTTTAGACCTCTGGTTATTGTGAAAGAAACCGCTGCAAAAACACTGTAAAAGTCAACTTTGACCCTGCTGAAAAGGACATGAGCAATTGGAGGAGTATGCATGAAAAGCTGCTGGTCTCTTGGATGTAAGCAGAAGTGCTTGGTTAAATTTTGCTTGTCTTTGGCTTGCTTTAGGTATCCATCAACATTGTTGCTAGCCTTTTCTTGGTACCAGACAAGCCTTTGGATTTTTTGTGTACAGCCTGAGATTGTTTTATTTCAGCTTTTGTTCTCTCAGCAGGCATTTCTCCATCTCCTTAAGTAGCTGCTGCTCAGGACAAAATGAAGAATCTTGCAAGCTCTATCGCTAACAACTTTAGAGACCAGAAGAGTGAGTAGGAAAAATGTGAATATGTATATCTGGTTAAAGAGCAGATGGGAGGATTTCTGACCATATGGGCGATACACCCTTGTTGTACTGAAGATTTCCATGTAAAGATGCTAAGAAACATATTAGACTCCAGAAAACTGGTGTAGGAAAAACTGTTGCAATGGTCCAGCAAACTCTTCTATGCAAGCTCTTACAGAAAAGATGTGTTTATTTCCAAAAATTAAAGCAAAGTTAGCTTTACTCATGCAGATTCATGCTTTCATAAGGAAAAACACATACATGCGTCTGACAGTCCTGCCCCAAAACACATGTATCCTTATGGTCTCCAGGCAGTCCTTACCTGAATCCTCGGATGTGATATAGGACAGAGAATATCACCTTACAAGTATGCCTCTCCTGGATTTTTAGGTTGGTTAGCATATAGCACCTTCATAAACAGTTTTGTGTGCCCTTTATGGGCTGGCTGTAAGCAGTGTCTCCATTCCACCCTAGTAAATTATGTCCTGGCCTGAGTGTCCTGAGAAGATGCACACATGTATGGTGGTATCTTTGTGACCTAGTAATGTAGGTGCCATTCTTACTGCTGTTTTGCAATTTGCTCCTTATATTGGTTCCTCCACGCAGACCTTTTCCTCCTTCCACCACACAGAACAATCTTGACTTTCCTGTTGCAGATCTCTAGAGAAGATTCCAGTGTCTTGTAGAAATGCTCTGCTTTGGAGTGGACTGGCAGAACGAGTATTTTTCAGCTGCATTCGGGACTGCATTTGAAGCTAATTTTAGTGCTTGCTCTCAAACACAGAGAACCAATGGAAGCGCTGAACTCTCCAACTAAAATCATATGAGTTTCATTTCTGCACATTAAACTTTACCAGGAGCTCGAAGTATTCTCTTTCTATATGCCAAGCAACACTGTAATCTCTGGGAAACTTAGTATATAATTGTTAACCCATGCTTACTACCAAATAGGATTGGAAGGCTTTATGTTCCTCCATGTGTTAAGCTGTTCTGAGCAGCTTGTTCAGTACCAGTTTCACAAAGCACTTCTCAGGTGTTCGACACAACCCAAATATAGGAAAGCTGCTGTATGTGTATGAGACAGAAGGTATTCTGCTGATCTGCATAAGTGATTAACTTGCTGTATGGCAGAAGCCTCAGTTCAGTGGGAATAAGGTTGACAGGTTCTTAGTCATTTCTTCAGAGAGCCACTGCACAGTAATTTCCAGTGGTGTTATCTGTTAATCAATGTATTTATTTATTTTTTACTGTCACAGTTCCAACCTTTAATTCCCTTCTAATAAAATAATCCTACTTTAAACAATGCTGAGGCTCACCTGTGATTTTTAATTGTAGAGAATTTTTAATTTGCTTCTCTCTTCCTGAGAAGAGATTTACAACATTGATAGATTTGGTAGGGAATCAACTCTTTCATTGAAATACGTATTTCCACTGGGTATAATGAAAAAAGAAAGGTGAGTTTTTAGAATAACAGACTAGTTACCCAGAGGGTGTTAACTGACAAAGCCAATACAATGGTTTTCTTAGGATTAGTTATAGATAAAGTCACAGTATCACAGTATTAGCAAGGTTGGAAGAGACCTTGGAGATCATCGAGTCCAACCTGTAACCCAACAGCAACCCATTGTCTAAACCATGGCACTAATTGCCTCATGCAGCCTACTCTTAAAAACCTCCAGGGATGGCGCCTCCACCACCACCCTGGGCAGACCATTCCAATAAAGGGTTATTTATCATTCCTTGGATGAGAGATCATTAGAGATGTAACAGGATTTATTTACAAGAGAAAAGAAAAAGGGAACAGGGAAATATAAAATGGGAAAATAATTTGTGTGCAANCCCCTCCTGCGTGCCTCCGTGGCCGGCACCACTCCATGCCGCGGCGGGGAGAGGGCCTGGGGGGGGGAAAAAGCTGCGCCGCCGCCCTGCAGCGGCGAGGAGGGGGGCTGGGGGGAAAAACCGTGCCACCGCCCCACCCCCATCTCGAGAGAAAATGGAAAACATTCACAAAGAAAACCAGGTCCATGTGTGTTAACCCATGACACCTACCAATAACACACTACACTAATATCTAGGTCATGCTACCNCCCCGCCCTATAGTTCTGCATGGGGTTATTGTAACCGAAATGTAGGACTCGACACTTAGACTGGTTGAACTCCATGCCCTTGGATCCAGCCCATCTATCCAGCCTGTCAAGGTCTCTCTGCAGAGCTCTCCTACCTTCCACCAGATCAACATTTATCCCCAGCTTGGTGTCATCCACAAACTTGCTAATAACAGGCTCCATCCCTTTGTCCAGATCATCAATAAAGACATTGAACAGGACAGGTCCCAACACTGAACCCTGAGGCACCCCACTAGTGACCGGCCTCCAACCAGACACAGCACCATTAACCACCACTCGCTGAGCTCTGTTATCCAACCAACTCCTGATCCAGTCCACTGTAAACCCATCCAAGCCACAAGCCTCCACCTTCATCAGGAGTTTGTTATGGGGGACAGTGTCAAAGGTTTTACGTCATGACAATTAAAATCAAGTGTGAGGTAGGTTCTGTACATCAGTCACAGTTAACTAAGATGTTGCCCAGCAATGGACATTTCTCCTTAGCTACCTCATTCTTTCTTCTGTGTACTGTTGATTATTTGAAGGAAAAAGATTAAATGCTATGTAGTGGAGCTATTTCCATCAAGCAGGTTAGTTTTCTAGTGATGAAATTGTGTTTGAGGTTTTATGTCTGAACTCCAGATCGGATTTTTTTGCTTTTGTTTTTGTTTCTTCCCTTTTTATTATGAACCTGTTGAATATTAATACTTTTAGGTACTGCTAATATTTTGGGAGACATAGGGAAAAAACGTACTCATTCATCCAAAAATCTTTTGCTAGTAATCATGTGAGAAGAGCAAAAAAATTCAACCCTTCTGAAGTGAAAGTATTATTCTGATATGTTGTCTTTGTTGCAAAAGGATGATCACTAAATTGAATTCTACTTGCCCTAAAGAGGATGAAAGGTGATAAAGATGTGAGCTGCACTTCTTTTAAATGTGTCATGAGCCTGAGAACTATAACAAGTGCAGTTTCTTAGTCTTTCTATGCCACAGCAGAAAAGTGGAGATCAGGGCACCCAGATAACAGGTTGCCATCAACACATTTTTGTACTAGGCTTCAATTTTCAATTAACTTTTAAAAACTATGAAATACAATCAACAATACTTTACAAATATTACGGATTGATGTATTTAATTTTCCTGCACTTCTAATCTGTATTCAGCTATAAAAGTGATGTTCATGGCTGCCAATTTATCAAAGACAGACAATCCTCATTCACTTGCTGATTTTGTTCCTTCCTAAATTGTAGAATTGTTTGATTTGGAAGAGAAATTAAAGACCATCTAGTGCCAAACCCACCACCATGGACATGGATACCTTCCGCTGGACCAGGTTCCTAAGATCTATATCTACCCTGGCCTTGAACTGCATTGGACATTTTCTTGTAGCCTCTCTTAGGCATGGGTTGCTATAAATCTCCCCAGACGCTTCTTTTCTCCAGGTTGAACACCTCCAACTGTCTCAACCTATTGCCACAGGAGTTGTGCTCCAGCCCTCTGATCATTTTTTGTGGCCTTCCTCTGCACTCAGTTCAATAGGTCCATGTCCTTCTTGTGCTGGTGCCCTGGAGCTGGACTCAAAGTGGGGTCCCACCAGAGCAAAGGGGCAGAATCACCAACCTCACTCTCCTGGTCACACTTCTCCTGATAGAGCTCAGGGTGTTGGCTTTCTGGGATGCAACCATGCACAGCAAGGCCAAGTCCAGCTTCTCGTCCCACAATACCCCCAAGTCCTTATCCTCAGGGAGGAGTAAGATTACTTATTTGATTGAGAAAATATAGCATTACCATCTTACTGGTTCTGCAAGGCTGCTAAGGGTGCTATTTGTGATCAGAGCTGAAGACAACTATGCTGAAATCTGAATGTATAGACTGATAACCTTAATAAATAACTTCTAACAGGAATAGTCCTATGGAAGTCAGCAGAGATAATTGTGGAACAAGACTTTATACTGCAGGAGTAAGAGTAATGCAGTCTGACTCATTGATCTGAAAAAAAACTTCAGGTGACAGGAGGAGAAGAGGCAAATCAATATGGAATTGAATATTATTCCCTAGAAATTCAATTATTATTGGTGATGAAGTAGCTAATCTAGATAGTTACTGTGAACATGACAGCTATGCTAAGAGATGATTGAATATTCATTAGACTGTTGTTTATACATGGGATCATGCTTTATAGCAATAGAAATCTTACTAAAAACCCTGAATAAAGGTATATGTGTGAAAGGATATGACCTCCACCTAGTGGAGTGACTAGTAGTGACTATTTGCTTACCTCAGCAGGCTGAGGATGACTGCACCACGGTACAGACATCATTTTACCTGCGCTCAAACCTTGCCTCCCAAGGGATCACTAGCAAGGGACCAAACTGCAAGTCATAGGAGGAACACTTTGCTACTGGTAAGGGGCCCAGTGAGTGTTCCATGTTATTGTGGGCACCATGCATGTATCTGGGAGGAGCTGATGTGAATTAGAGGAGATGCCAAGAGATATCTGCATTTTTGGCCATTCAGTCAGATATGTTTTGCTGATTTCCTTTTGGGCAATGGATATTCCCATGACTGTTTATGGCAGAAGTAAGCCATCAACCAATAAGGGTGGTGGTGCATTCTTGCTGAGAAACATCAAATGGTCAAGAATTTTGCAATGAAGGGTGTTCTGTTCATGGAAGACTGAGGGAAGGTAGCCTGCCCTGAAAAGAACCCAGTCAGATAATGTAAACAGTGTAAGCTATCATGCAAGCTCTGTGTGGTGAGCTACTGCTGGCCACCTAGGTGCAGTTTTGGCCTTGAATTATGCCAAAGCCAGCCTGGTTCACTGAACTTCAAACACATATCCTGCTTTTTCAAGGTGGATTTGAAGTTAAGCTACTCACTGACCTGTAAATGACTACCAGTGCATCACTTCGTAACTATAAAATCCTAATCCGACTTTCACATGCCAGATTCTTCCACATACTTTCTTGAAGTGTGTGGAACTTCTCCCATGAAGTAGTGATGTCTGTTCATGGTTACTCCCCAGGAGTTAAAAGAAAAAGAGAGATCTGCCCACCAATTCATATGATGCATTATATCAATCTCAATGATTATTTCTTTTACAAGCTTTTCTACAATTGCTTTAATATACTTGCTACATTATTTTATGCTATATTATACTCTACTACAGTGAACCCCCGTTACTCACAGGCTGTTGGGTCTGGTCTGCCTCCCACGAGTTGTGAAATCCGCAAAGATAGCGAACCCACTATGTAGTCCAGTACTCCATGCCTGTAGCCATGCCCCCCTCCCCATATAAGGTCTGGAGGAGGGTCCTGAGAGTGGGGCTTGTCTCAGTTGTCTGGCTGTGTTACGCTGAGCGCTAAGCCGCAGGGCTGGTGCCATGTCCCCCTGGGCCGCGTGGAGCTGGCGCCGTGTCCCCCTGAGCTGTGCCAGCTGCGCGGGGCTGGCGTCATGTCCCTGTGTCCTCCTGGGCTGCGCGGGGCTGGTGCCATGTCCCCCCAGGCTGTGCAGGGCCGCGCTGGGTCCCTGTGTCCCCCCGGGTGCGCGGGGCTGGCACCGTGTCCCCATGTCCCCCTGGGACGCGCGGGGCTGGCGCCTTGTCCCCCTGGGCCGCAGTGGCCATGCGGCTGATGCGGCCCCTGGCACACACACAATGGCAGACCTGTCACCCCGTCTTGTAGCTTGGCGGAGGACACACATTTAGACTAAACGCATCCCGGGCGCGCCATGCTGCCTCCCGGCTGGGACCAATTTACGTATTTGTGAGCAGATGGGGCTTGCTGTGCTTGCCCTGCGAGTGGCAGGGATGGGGAGGTGGGGGGGTGGGGCTGGCTGTGCTTGCAGTGCGAATGACGATGCTGAGGGCCGAGCCGACTGGGGTTCCGGTACGTTCTGGGCATGCTCCAAGGTTGCAAATCTCATGAAAAAATCACCCGCAAATACTGAAGCT
>WEKX01013752.1:14621-28361 GCA_013390025.1 Pitta sordida | reverse complement strand
ACGGACGAGCTCAGAGGGTGCTGGTGATATATAAAAGTTGCTTGGGGACATAACTTCTATTTCATTTGGAATGAGAATGTTGATGTGTTTTTGTATCTAGACCTGAACTTTCTATGGCATACGTAAGATGTTCAGCATCCTAAATAACTGAAACCTTGTCATCACTGGGTGTCTTGGCTCTAATACTGTCAAGATGTTTTCTTTAAGATGTTGTGGCTAATATTAACCAAAAACAGAGTATACAAACCAAATAATTACTGTTTTACTTCTGATAAGGCTTCAAAACAAAAGTTCAGATTAAATTTGGATTCAAAACACTAGTACTATTTTGGATGTGAATTACATCAGACCTCAGAAAAAAACCTCAAGTTTAATTCAAGATGAATTTATAACAAGTTATAATTTAAACTATTTGATCATTTAATTTAATTTGACTTCTTGCCAGACAGAATTTTTAATAACCTTCAAAATTTTAGAAGTTGTTCACTGAGTTGTAAATGAAGCATAAGAAGAGTAACAACACAACTCTGTTTGCATTTTTTTAAGATATATGTGAAACTCAAGCAAAACCGGGAACACAGAGAAGTGTATTTCTTCTTGTAGTGAATTCACAGCCTCACCTTGGACAATTTAGCCTCACTGTAAATAGGACAATTTTCACGTATTTCTTTTTCTCAGCAGGATTACTTCTTGAGAGTTCTAATAGTCTCTGTTTTGTGAGTTGAGAATTTAATCTCAAACAGACTTCACAGAAAAGCAGAAAAACCCAAGCACTACCAACACAGCCAAAAAAAATGCAAAACCTGGCATCTGTGTTGAGAACACCCACTCCCAAGAAAATTATTGTTTAACTATTGAATGAAGATCCTGCTTATCTCCAGAAACAGAAATTCTTTAACCAGGCTTTTAACAACTTTGTTAATAACATCTTTTAAAAGCTTTGCACTTTCAGCCTATATTTGCAATTAGCAATCTCTCAGACAGCCTTGAGAAAATAAGACATTTTCAGAATGCCTTCATCCTGGGGGAAAATATTAAATCTGGAATGACCTGATTAAGCTGCATCTCAATAGCTCAGAGGCAGGATTATTGCCAGAAAAATGGGATACCCTTAGTGAGTGTGTCAGTGTGCTCCCTCCTGACCCAGTCTTCTGCTTAAGCAATAGCCACCAGTGGTGGTTGTGGTGGCTGCATTTGGCTTAAGCTGGACTCTGAGAAGACAGATAAAAACACAATAACCAGGGGCCTTAAATCTTACTTAACAACTGAGATCCAATTGAGCATGTGCCAAATGAAATATGGTTGGTATGCAAGTAATGAGTCATTATTTCATCATCTTACTCCATGAACAGTGGACAGCCCACGGCCCACTAAGCATTCTTGCATGGCAGCAGGCTGCATGCCAGTATCTCCTGTCTTCTCTTGAGTATGGACACCGCTCAAAGTTACTCCTTCTGGCTGAGAGAATACCGCATCAAATACACATAAGTGAACTAGTAGTAAGCATGCTGAAACTCTTAGGTAAATGATATAAAATACTGATTGTACTAGATTCATCTGGTCCTCAATTCCTCTCAGAAAGGACTTTAGAATGGAAGGAGACACCTCTTCTGAACCTCATAAGTCATTACGAGGGTTTCCCTGACAGCTTNTTGGGGGACACAACAAGAGAAGACTGAGAGGGGACCTTATCATTGTATAGAGGTATCTGAAGGGAGAGTGCCAACAGAGAGGAGCTAGACTTTTCTCANTCTTGCCATCAAATCTTGTTAAACCAGTGTTGCACTTACTATCAACAAGTGTAGGGGTAGATGAATTCAGAAGACTTATTTTGAGGCGGTTAAGGCTCATGTTTGCTCAGGAGGAATTTTCCCACACAAGAGAGTGCCATCCTTTCAGGGAATGCATTTGTGCTTTTCTCTCCTTATGCATTCCACAGGGATTGATTGCCCGTCATGNGGAAGAACTTCTTTACTATGAGGGTGACAACAGTGGCACAGGTCGCCCAGAGATGTTGTGTAGTCTTGTTTTCTGAAGACATTGAACAACTCTCTGGACACAATTCTGAGTAATGTGCTCTCAGGGACCTTGCTTAAGCAGCAAGGTTGGACTAGGTGACCTCTAGTTGTCCCTTCTAACCTTACCCATTCAGTGATTCTGTATTTCTGTGCTTTCCTTTTTCTTGTATTGTAATGTCCAAAACTAGATGAAGAACTCCAGGTTTGTGGCCTCAGAAATGTTGAGGAGAAGGGAATAGTCACTCTCCTCAGCTTCCTGGCTATGATCCTATTAGAGTTCTTCCCAGCACACACTGCTAGCTTATGCCCAACTTTCTACAAACCAAAGAGAATAAGGGGAAAAATTATATGAATTAAACTTGAATTTTGTTTCCATTTTTAATTAAAATTCAACAAATAACATACAAAACATAACCAACAACCAACAACAACAAAAACAAAAGAAATAAACCAAAGCAAGTTATTCCAACAGAGTTCAAGTTTTATAATATTTTGAGGAAAGCTAAAGTTTCAACATCCTCAGTAATTACCCAGAGCCATCTGTCTTAGTTGTTGAAGACACAGTAAGTTGGCAGTTCTCAGCATGAATTCTTATTGAGATGATTGTTTTGCTTGATTGACTGTTTTGATTCACCAGTTTAAGAGAGACATTGAACATTTGGAGAAGGTCCAACAAAGGTCTGCCAATATGATTAGGTGGTTGAATGACTTGGCACATGAAAAAAGTTTGAAGAAATTGGATTTTTTCAGCCTAAAGCAGAGGAGGGTTAGAGGGAAACTCCTAATCACAGTCCCTGCGCAGCTAAAAGGGAGTTACAGAGAACTTACAGAGTTAGTCTTCTCACCAGGCTGTAAGGTGACAGGACAAAAGGCAAAAAGCATAAGTTTCTTCACAGNCTCAGTAATTACCCAGAGCCATCTGTCTTAGTTGTTGAAGACACAGTAAGTTGGCATTTCTCAGCATGAATTCTTATTGAGATGATTGTTTTGCTTGATTGACTGTTTTGATTCACCAGTTTAAGAGAGACATTGAACATTTGGAGAAGGTCCAACAAAGGTCTGCCAATATGATTAGGTGGTTGAATGACTTGGCACATGAAAAAAGTTTGAAGAAATTGGATTTTTTCAGCCTAGAGCAGAGGAGGTTTAGAGGGAAACTCCTAATCACAGTCCCTGTGCAGCTAAAAGGGAGTTACAGAGAACTTACAGAGTTAGTCTTCTCACTAGGCTGTAAGGTGACAGGACAAAAGGCAAAAAGCACAAGTTTCTTCAGGGGGAAACCTGCCTAAATGCAAGAGAAAAAAATTCCTCCTTATCAGAAGAATCAAACGTTGAATAAGGTTGCAAAAAGAAGCAGAATTTTTGTCACTGCAGAAGTTCAAGATTCAGCTTGACAGGGCCCTGTGTAAGCATAGCTGTACTTTTACAAGAGGTTTGGAACCAGAGGATGTTGCAGAGCTCTCTTGTAATCTATACTTTCTCATGACTCTATCAGCGTTATGATGATGAGAGTTTTATGACATCAGTGTATAAATATTTTCTACTTTATTGTTTAAAAATTAAAAATTTGTCTTCATATGACTTTTGGTGCCAAAATACTGGGAATATAAATCAAAGAAAAAATAATTCAAAGAATATAGTGATAATGTTTCTTATTTACAGAGCTGGTCTAGAAGGAAATAGGAAACCTTTACGAAGTTCAAGTTTAGTTTCCCATGCTCTGCTAGTGAGGAAACTAGTAGCCTGGAGTTAGCAGGTAGGGAAGTCAAGTATCTGAGATGACTTTCTAGGGAAGGGAGCATTGACTAGTTGTTTGGAAAAGGGACACAAGTACTTTGCCTCTGGATACACCTCCAAGCTAGCATGAACAGTATTGAAGAATTTTATTCTTCAACAAAGATATTAGGTGCCTGTCATGGTTTGTCCCTGGCTGGATGCCAGAGACCCACTCCAACTTCTCCTGAAGGAGAAAACTAAAAAAAAAACAAACTGGAAAATAAAATAAAACTGGTCACAGGCAAAAGAAGCAAGGCAAAACTATAAATAAAGGGTTTATTTTCTAACTAACAAGATCAGAAGTGCAAGGGAAGCNACTGAGCTGTTAACCCCCTCGCTGCCAGAGCAGCAGAAAACCCCCTAAACTATAACAGTGCCAATCAGGCAGGTGGACTACACTGGAGGAAGATAGCCAGTACCTGAGGGAATTAGGTGAAATATAAATATGAGGAGGCCTGGCAGATTAACTGTACCACACTCAAAAAAGTCCATCAAGGAAAGCACCATGAACTTACAATGGTGGAAGCAACCACTGGGTGGTTGGAAACATATTCTCTGCCACCTGCCACTGCCAGAAATGTATTTTGGGCCTTGAAAAACAAGATTTATGTAGATGCGGCACCCCAAAAATAACTGAGTCAGACAGCGAGACTTGTTTCCAAAACAACTTCATGAACACTTGGGTCAAAGATCATGATACTGAGTTGATGTATCACATTCCCTGTTATGCATCAGCATCTGGAAAAATCAACCAATAAAACGGACTTTTGAAGAAGTACACTGAAAGTGCTGTGTGGTATGTGTAATATTGCGTATTGGAGTGGGCTGCCCAGGGAGGTGGTGGAGTCGCCGTCCCTGGAGGTGTTCAAGAGAAGACTGGATGAGGAGCTTAGTGACATGGTCTAGCTGGGGGGTGTAGGGCTGGATGACCCTGGGTCCCTTCCGGCTCGGAGTGGCCTGCTAGACTGTGAGGGATCTAGGTGGTGTTACGCTCTGGGATGTGCTCTCGGACTCTGTACGGGTGTTAGGTGGTGAGTTGGACTAGATGATCCTTGTGGGTCCCTTCCAACTCATAATATTCTGTGATTCTGTGATTCTATGTGGTAGGACATTTAAACTTTGAGTTATATATTTATACAAATGNTGAGTTGATGTATCACATTCCCTGTTATTCATCAACATCTGGAAAAATCAACCAATAAAATGGACTGTTAAAGAAGTACACTGAAAGTGCAGTGTGGTAGGACATTTAAACTTTGGGTTATATGTTTATACAAATCCACATGGTTAGTGAACAACAGAGGATATGCCAATCAGGATGATCCCATTCAATCCAAATTTTTATGTATTGTCATTACCCACAGTATGGAGACAAAAAAAAATTTACTACTTCTACAGCCTTAATGGACACTAAAACAGTTGTATTCAAGAGTTATAACATAAATATCAATTAATCTGAACTGCTTTTTTCAAAGGAGACAATTGAAATGAATCGTATCAAAGCCCAGAAATTTTGTGATCCGTATCATCTTGTTTGGCAATAGAAAAGGAATATTTTGAGCTATTTTTGTCAAGGAAGGCTGGTTCCAACAAATGGCAAAAGTTGTACCATCTTGATCAAGATATGTTTGTCATAAGGGTCTCCGTTGGCTTATATCCTTCTACAACAGGTTGCCCTAAGGAGAACAACCTGGAAAAGAACTATTCAAAATGTGAAAGCTAGGGATGAACACCTTTGGTATTTATGTATTATTTCATACTACGATAGTTTTGCATGTTTCCCACTCCCATTGGAATAGTTAAGAAATATAAATATTTACAGATAAAAGAAGGAAATTAAAATTACTTTTAGAAGTTAAGTCATCAGGGCAGGAAACAGTAGCAAGAAGAAATTCATTACACATGCTTTAGCTATCTAAGAATTAGGTTCTGTTACTAAAATCTTCATGTACGTTTTTTCTCTATAGTCAGTGTAAAGTCAAAAATTATTTCACCCCAGGTACATGACATGTACCTTAACTTTAAATTAAAAGTATAGATTTAAATCTGTTTACAATAGAGGAAATCAGACTGGGCAGCAACTTTTAAAAGGGTTAAATTAGGTACCAAACAAGACCTATGAAACCCTGAAAGAACCCTTCTTTACAATAAAATACTTGAAAACTGTTTTTTGAATATTTATATATATAGCTGCATTTTTGTCTTGCTCTAAAAAAATATGCTTCATCTGACAACTTCAAATTTCAGTTCATTTCTAAAACCTATTCCATATTCAAACATAGTCACAAACCTATTCCATAGTCACACACAAAACCTCCTCAAACTAAATGCCCCCCTGAAACAAAGAGACCCCTAAAAACTATAGACTAAAATCACCAGGAAATAAAAACCCAAGAGTTTGCAAGAATTTTCATTTAATTACAATGATATTGTTTAGTATTGAAGTCTCTTTCTCCACATGAATATTAGAAAACGTTTTTGCTACTGATGATTTGATGCTGTATTGATGCTGTAAAACTCAATATTGAACAATGACAGTCTGAGACAGCAGCTGATTCAATGCTTTCATTACATGGAGGAGAAAAGAATGTAAATGGAAAACAACTTGAATATTTTGGAATGGGCTGCCCAGGGAGGTGGTGGAGTCGCCATCCCTGGAAGTGTTTAAGAGAAGACTGGACGAGGAGCTTAGTGACATGGTCTAGCTGGGGGGTGTAGGGCTGGATGACCCTGGGCCCCTTCCGGCTCGGAGTGGCCTGCTAGACTGTGAGGCATCTAGGTTGGTATTACGCTCTGGGATGTGCTCTCGTTCGCTGTACGGGTGTTAGGTGGTGAGTTGGACTAGATGATCCTTGTGGGTCCCTTCCAACTCATAATTTTCTGTGATTCTGTGATTCTGTGATTTTTATTCTCAAGTCAATCTTACATTGCAGGTATCTGTATCTGGAGTCTGAAGATTTAAGAACTTTGGAAATGGACAAAGTTGTTCAAATATTTGCTTACTAAAACACAGAAATAT
Source organism: Pitta sordida (assembly GCA_013390025.1). Taxonomy (NCBI): domain Eukaryota; kingdom Metazoa; phylum Chordata; class Aves; order Passeriformes; family Pittidae; genus Pitta; species Pitta sordida. The sequence goes on along the minus strand of WEKX01013752.1, from coordinate 21,548 downwards.
TGATAGTCATGGACTATTTATTTTAAAACAAAACTATCAGGTAATAGATATTATAGTAATACCTCGAATACCGTGGGGTGTCGGTTCCAGACCGATGCCGCAGTAAGTGAAATCCATGAAGTAGCAATTCATATATATATAAATATGGCCCCCACCCCCTCAGCTCTGAGCAGCAGGAGAAGCAACAGCAAACAGGAGCATGAAGAGGCAAACAATAGCAAGCAGTAGCTAGCAGCAGAAAAGAGCTAGCTGCTGCATGCTGCTGCTTGCTACTGCTTACTTCTGCTTGCTGCTCCTTGCCACTGCATGCTCCTGCTTGCAGGAGCTAGTAGCAGCTAGCAGAGGAGAAGGACTCCTCTCTGCACTTGGCTTAATATAGCCTTGAGACAGTGATATAAAACTTCCTTACCTTTTTATTAATGTTTGCCATACTTTTATAAACAAACAATCTCTCGGTTTCCCTGAGCCAGTAGTACCTGCTAGTGCTACCTGCCCTGACCCACATGGGGGCAAATGAGGAGGGAAGCTGGCAAATATCTTCACAGGAAAAAAACCTGCCATATACTGAAGCCACAATAGGTGACCCACGAAGTAGTGAGGGATTACGGTATTACAGTGTCATTGTTCTAACTTGCTGGAAGAAAATAATGGTACAGCAAAGCTACAAAGAGAAATTGGAGCCTGAGGAGGTACTTCTAGTGTGAAAATATCAACATAAATTTTGTTCCAGTTTTCAATTTAGTATTTAATGTCTTTTGGAGTATGTTCGAAGATCAATATTTTTTCAAAGGCATCTTTTGCAAACAACTTTAGACATTGATGGTCTTGGGACTCTAGGTTTGGATGACTTGCCGGAAACCCGGATTTCAGTGACCCAGTGAAAACCTTGTTTCAATTAGTCTTTCTCAACTTTAAGAACTAAACTCAGATTCATATTTTAAAAGCATATATATATAGCTAAACATTTTCTTCAATGTTTGGAGTAGGCAAATGCCTAGATATTGCTAAAAATGTTCAGTGGTCCTCTCTGCATTATTAGATACTCTTTTCTATAAAATGCTTCTCTAGAACTAGCAACATATTTTAAAATTAACACGTGTATTTATAATGTAACTATAGTCTTTATTAGTGCAGGCTGAAAACCCTAGGTAATGGTGTTTATGCTTCTACGTTGAAGTTGAGCTGTAAAAAAATAAATATATTACTGTGATTGAACTTTGCACCTAGCTTCAAAAATTTACAGTGAACAAAATTTCATTTGGTTTGGTCAGTTTTTCAGTATGTGGTTATTTCTGGAATCTTGCATATGTGCTTATATGCTTTCTCCACAAACAGTGTAATTCTGTTAATGAATTGCGTGGTCAAGGAGTTTCTTACTCATAATGTTCTAAAGGTTAAGGACTGAAGACTTTCCATAGATACAGAAGCTAGGTCTACCCTGGAAGCCCTGAAAACACATAAAAAATTACAGCAGTGTCCTTAACTATACCGAAGTCAAAGACCTTCCAAACCTAGGAGGTGTGTTTAAAATGAATGACTGATTGACAGAAGCTTCAAGGAGAAGCCATTTTCATTAATGTATGAAAAATATAACAGGTTTACACTGAAATTTGATTAATTTCAACTTGAGGCTGATGTACTTAATAGCTAACTTAAATTGTAATTAGGCTCTGTATATGTTTAATTCACTCAGTGTGTCCATATTCAGATCATTAACAAGTTTTGCTAGTGCTTCCAGAGCTAATCCCTTTAACAAAGGTATATTTTTACTGAACCATTTTAAGATGGAGTACAAAGTAAAATAGGCAATATCAGAGCACATAAACATGATAAAAACCAAAGAGATCATAAATAATTAAAAATGTACTTTCTATGCCATCACTCTCAAAATTCATACATTCATCTTAAGGAACTCCTAAGGTCATCAATTTTGTATCATGTACAAAATATTGCTTATTAAACTGTACAAGAGTAAGTATTTTCTTTCTATAATACAACAGTAATAAAAAGGTGGATTACCATTACAGAAGTCTTAAAGTTTTATGACTACATTGACTTCAGTGAAGTCATGCTGATTTATGCCAGCGCCTCTTATGTTTAATAAGTTTTAGGACAATAATGCTATGTTCTCTGCTGCTAAACCAAATGACATACTTGATACTGTTTAGATTTGAATCCTACATTTTTTACAGGAAACTTTGAGTTTCAATTAGTACAGAATTAACCTTGAAACAGATTAATATAACATTAGAGATTAGAAACCTCGAGACATTTTTCTTTCCTCTTCCGTTCTTGGGGGGAAATAAAAGAAAAAATACTGAAGTTATGTGTATAAATTAAAAAAAAAAAATAAAGAAAATAATTGCATTTCTCTATAAATCTAAGACAGTTTGATGCCAGAAAAAATGGAATTAATAATTCCTGTGATCTGAACCTAGCCAGCAGCCACAGTGTCACAGAATCACAGCATGAATAGGGTTGGAAGGCACCACAGTGCGTCATCTGGTATAGCATCCTTGCTCAAGCAGAATTTCATCCACACAGTTACTGAGTATCTCCAATGAGGGAAGCTCCACAACTTCTTTGGAAACCTGTGCCAATGCTCAGACATCCACCCAATAAAATTCTTGTTCATATTCAGAGAGAACTCACTCCAGAAGCTCCCTGTCTCTCTTGTACTGAGGAGCCCAGAACTGGATGCAGCACTTCAGATGTGGTGTCAATAGATCTGAATAGAAGGACGGGTTCGCCTCCACCTGCTGGCAATGCTCTTTATAATGCACCACGGGATATCTTTGTCCTTCTCGATCACAAGAGCACATTGTTCCTACACAGTTTGTTGTCCGTCAGGACCGCCAGGTCCTTCTCTGCAGAGCTCTTTTCCAGCAGGTCAACCCCCAGCCCGTACTGCTGCATGAGGTTATTAATTTCCAGGTTCAGGATCCTTTGCCATTGCTGAATTTTGGACAGGCTCTGCTCTGCATATCTCTACACCACCTGTGGTCCCTCTGAAGAGCTGCACAGCCATTATGATCTTTTCCATGATCTGGGTTCTCTAGCCATGTTAAAGGATGCACTTTACTAAGTAATTTAGATAACTGTAGCTGAAAGTAGAACTATGAACCACCTGATGATTATGACATAATGGAGATCTTAAATATAATGAGAAGGGTTCCTCAGAGAATAATCATGTCATACTATTCCTGACAAAAGTTTTTGAGATCATAAATTCTCTTATCTACTATTTTCTTGATAATCTTGTGAGGAATAAAAAGCTATGTTTATGTAAGAAACTATAATGTATTCAACTGAATAGGGTAAAATCAGTATTGGCTTCTCCTTCTGTAAACAGCCATGTTTTCATTAAGTGATTCCAAAGTATACTATGTCCTGTATTATATGGCACTGGATTCAAAATAGTGGGTTTTTAAAGAGAAGTATTAAAAGAATAGTTTAATATATTTGAATTATTGAATATGAATATGTTCCCTACACCAGTAAGTAATAAAGGAGAGGGAAAACTTTCCTTGAAATATTCCAGCTCCCACAATGCTAACAAGATTAAAATAACTCTAAAATCCGACATTTCAACACGCTTCATGCCAATGAGGTTTATACAGGTTATACCACCACACAAGTAAATTTATCTTCACAGCCTGACTAAAAATTGTGGTTAATTCTGTCATATAGTCAGTTATATAACAAGCCAAAGTATGTCAGCTCCATAAACTGTAGCCCCGTAAATACAACTTTACCATGACTAGTTAGTACTATAGGCTTTATTGGGTCCCGGAACTCGTCAGGACTTCCCTTACTCTGAGTTGTTTCCTACCACTTCCCATGGCCGTAGTGGGCCACAGTTAGAAGTCACTGAAATAAGCAGATATGTATTTCGAGAAGAATTTAGGCAGAGCATAATTATAGATCTTAATTGCAGAGGCTCATATGCTACTATGTGTAACTTTGACTGTCTTTGTTTCTTTCACATGGAGATGCGTACAAACATAGCTCTCTCAGTGAACCTCAGTGCCACCTAGATGAATTTAGAGAAGCCTGTTCTTGGTTCCTGCTCAGTACATATGGATGACACCAACTACAGCCCGTTTTATCCTGAGATTAAGCAATTTATCTATACATAACATTCCCTTTCCTGATTATAGAAATGAAGAATGGAGTTGCAGCCCTAAAGACCACAATACCCTTACAAGAGGATTGTGCAGTCATGTGTTTTAGACACAAATTCCCCCTTCTGTTTTGTCCCAGAAAACTAACCTAAGAGATAACATGAAGGTTAACTATCCTCCATGTATGTTATGTGTTTCAATGGCTGCTTGAGTGAACAAAGTCTGAAATACTATGGTTATTTTCTAAATTTTTTTTGCATTCTGTTCCAGATTGATGTGATTCCTACCAGAAGTATGAAATATACACGTTTATTCCTTTTCTGCCTTCCCTTTCTCCCCCATAACTTCATTTGTTTTTTTCTAGAGATAGTCAGAATCAGTAATTCATAGTTAATCACACTTTTTAACCAATATCAGAGAATCAACAAGAAACACAGAATTGCCGAAAGAGAAATAGAAATATTCTGGAACAGTACTCACTCATGCCTTAGGCTCTTTCTAACGTAATGTTGTGATTTATAGTAAGATTCTAGTGTTATTTATCCTTCCTCCACCAAATCCGATAGAATAATTTCTTTCCTCAAAGGGAAGTGAAGAAGGAAGAAAAAAAATTATTTATTAATTAAAGTACGTAGATTTATAACTAAAAAATCCTCCTCCAGAGAGCTGAGGAACAGCAAACAAAACCTGTTTTTGGCAGTCCAACAATGTCCGCTATTTTCCTCCCCCAGACCGGAGAGGGGGAGAAAGGCAAAGGGGCAGGAACCAAGTTCCTGGCTAGATGTGAAGCCTCCCAAAGCAGGTAGTTGAGATTTCTTTTCAATTTGGATATGACTATAGGAAAAAGGGTACAGTTCCTCAGATTCCCAGGGAAAGCTGAAAAATGAAGAGTAGCTCTGATTCACTACGTCGAGCTACCAAGCCGCAGGAAAAACCACTGCCGCAGCTGCCACTGCTTTTCAAAAACTCCCGCACTGCTTCTGTAATGTGTCATTCAATTTTCCGAGATCTACCATCATCACTCAGGGTGGGGGGTTGCTACAGACAGACAGCATACACAGACAGCCTGAATACAGCAATACGGAATGCAAAATATAAAGATGCATTCACCACATACATTACAATATCAACCTATGACACCTAGAATCCTACTGAAGGACAAAAATTACTTTTATTTTTGTTCCAAATTTTCTGAGGAATTCAGGACTTACTCAAGCACACAAACAGAACAATTTGGTTAAGTAGCAGAGAAACCTAAGTGATCTTTCTCTATATTTGGAATAATTCAAACTTTTCTGCAAAGTAGAAATAAAATTTAAATGTATTAATAATGCAACTGTCTAAGACAGATAAACAACAGAAGCCAAAAATGTATTTCATAATTTATTGGGAAAAAAATTTATTGTATTAAAAATTCAAAACTTGCTATCGCATAGTGATTATTTAATATTTTTATATCTGGGCAAGATTATAGGGATGGCTTATTAAGCGAGTGAAAATCTGCATTTTATTTTATCCTTTTCGCATATATAAAAAGAGAGTCCTATGTCAAATGCAATATGAAGACAGACTCATTGCATCAAGAATATATGCAATGTAGTATTTAATATTTATAAAAGCAATTTCAGCTTAAAATCTGGTTTTGACTTAATGGACTTCAGGTGTAAAATAGTTTAAGACATGTTAGAATATTTTAAATTGAAATAATGAGCAATTATACTTAGTATTTTAATGGTTTTTAATGGGTACTCAAGGTCCTAATTTTATACTCAGAATTTTTTTCCTCAGCTAACTAGAAGACCTATGCCTTAAATTGATTATATTTTCCCCAAATCAACTCTTTTCATTTTGGAGCAGAAATACAATTAAATTGACAGTATTCCTGTGTTACTTTTGAAAAACACCACTGTGTATATGAATTCTTGAGCTGTGGACAGAAAAAAATTGAAGTATAGAAAAAGAAGAAAAGCCCCACAACCACCACCACCACCAAAATCAATAGACAAAGCACTTTTTCTGACAGGCATTTTCCTTTGGTATATTATTGCTATTTTGAGCTTTGAAATTGAATGTTTTTTTGAACCAAAGGTGCTGAAGGAATAGAATTATCAAGACCAACTTTCTCTGGTTCTTGACTTATTTAACTTAGTTCATTGTTTATTCTAAAACTTCAAATATTTTCATCCGAAGGATTTGGATCAAAAACTACGTTCAACTTTACTTCTGGCTCTGAAAACTTTAATTTTGGGTATCAATTAAAGAAATTAATAGTGACTGATAAAAATTATGTGAATGAGTAACAATAAGCAGTCTAACATCAAATTCTTCAAATTCAAGCTTTTTTCAAAAATAATATTTTATTATCTTTATCTTCTGTTTTGCAGTACATTTCACTTTCAGATTAAACATTTATAAAGGAATACAATACAATAGGCCTTTCTGCACAGTTCTCAAATATAATTTGTTACAGTAGCAGTTTGATGGCAAGTTGAGAATGCCTTAGTGAGCTTCAAAGTAAGTTCATTTACTGTCTTTGCCTGCTCCCAGAGTTTCACAGATTCACAGATTCACACAGATTCACAGAATATTATGAGTTGGAAGGGACCCACAAGGATCATCTAGTCCAACTCACCATCTAACACCTGTACAGAGACCAAAAGCACATCCCATAAAGGTAAACACAAACCTAGTTCCCTCACAGTCTAACAGGCCACTTCAAACCAGAAGGGACCCACTGGATCATCCAGTCCGACCCCCCCTAGCTAGATCATGTCACTAAGCTCCTCATCGAATCTTCTCTCCA
>WEKX01013752.1:1104-12795 GCA_013390025.1 Pitta sordida | reverse complement strand
TGGTCCGACTGACCATACTGTTCCCGATGCAGGCCAGGATACCATTGGCCTTCTTAGCCACCTGGGCACACTGCTGGCACATATTGAGTTTCCTGTCGATCCTCTCCACCTCACTAATTTTGAGCCAGTCCTCCCCCAGCCGATAGCGGTGCATGGGGTTGTTATGTCCAAAGTGAAGAACCCGGCACTTAGTCTTGTTAAACCTCATATTGTTGGAGCCTGCCCATCTTTCCAGCCTGTCAAGGTCCCTCTGGAGTGCCCTCCTACCCTCTGGCAGTTCAACATTTGCCCCCAGCTTGGTATCATCTGCAAACTTGCTGATGATGGATTCAATTCCCTCATCCGTATCATCAATAAAGATGTTGAACAGTACTGGGCCTAACAGNAATAAAGATGTTGAACAGTACTGGGCCTAACACTGACCCCTGTGGGTCTCCACTGGTGACTGGCTTCCAGCCGGATGTGGCACCATTCACCAGCACCCTCTGAGTTTGCCCTTCCAACCAGTTTCAATGTAGAATAGATTATGGAAACAGTTCGGAAGAAATTTACATGGAATCAAAATAGGTTATTATTACCCAAAGTTTGTACAGTAATACTTCACCCTTCACAAAGAATGCGTCTTGTCAGCNCATGGCCAGCCCAGCCCCACTTTCGTGGGGCAGTTTCCTGGGGCTACGTCATCACCAGGTGTGCTGGGTGCGCAGTCCCCAAGCACACACTGCATTACCTTCCCCTCCTGTAGCCATGGAAACAGTAACACACGCCAGGCAGGAGTCAGTCCCCCATCTGGGCTTGGAGTAACAGGGGACAGTGTGACATGTGGCTGTGCTGCGCTGGGTCTCAGCGGCAGTCTGGGGCATACTGTGGCATGAGGCGTCCACTGTAGGGACCGGGTATGGAGACGCATAAGAGCAGGGCAGGGACAGGGGCACAGTGCTGCGGGACCATAAATACCACAGGACCGAGAGGTATTGCGCCACAGGGAGCCCCACAGGGAGTCTGGCGCTGCCCCTCGGCAAAGTCCCACCCCACAGGGAGTGCCGACATTGCCCCTTGGCAAAGCAGAGGCACTGTGCATGCGTCATCTGGGAAGCTCTGCAAACCACTGAGGCAGACTTGTGAGAAAAATTTCTTGCAAACCAGCGAGGTTGTAATGGGTGATTTGCAATGCAGTGAGGTATTACTGTATTCATATTTCTAGGTAAATTCAAGGACATCACAGGTTAACCAAAGGCACTTAAAAACTTTACATTTTCACATTTTGTAATTTTTGTGATGTAGTCAAGGTAAGACCTTTCATCTATGTTCAAGTGTTTCCTTTTAAAGCATCTTTTTATTTTAATTTTCTCTCTTCAACCCTCTTCAATGATTTTAAATGTTAAGTGAAATAAATGACAAATATTTTGTAGATCTTTCACACTGTTGTAATACAGATCAGCTGACTTTATAAGCAGCCAGGAATATCCATGGAATATGGGACTTCAGGTCATATTCCCTTTACTTAAAGCCACAAGAATGAACTTACTGGAATTGCTTCCAGAGTTTTTATATCCTTGGAGATTGTGACTGTACAGTCAAATTTTCTCAAAGGTGCACTTAAGTTCTTTCCAGGCTTGCACTATGCCAGAACTTCTTCAAAGCAGCCAAACTGAGTCCCAGGTTTGTATCTCCTTAACTTAAAAGAAGACACTAAAACAGAACCATTTCCTTTTGCAATAATGTTTCAAATGCATATTAAAAGAAAATTGTACTTGCCCCAAGTCCCGCTTCATTCTCATTTTAATTAATAGTCTTTGTTTGCATTAGAGAAATTAATGCAGATAATGAAGTTACAGCCATGAACATCCCTTATGGAGATATGTTAAGACATAAAACAGCACTTCATTTAACAATCTGCGTCTTTTAATTTGTCTGGAGAACTAATAAATATTGTCTTCAGAGCTGAATTGAATCCATCTCAGATAAAATTGTGCTGAGATTTGGTTTGTGTTAAAATATGCATTGGAGAAGTATTTCAAGCACTGGGCCTGAAGAGAATCAAGCAAGGAATAAGAACAAACAAAAAACTGCATTTATAATTGCTTGAAGTAAGAAAGCGGAAGTGATGTAAATTCTAACTAAATCTTCACTACAAGGAAACACTACCATGCAGCCAAGAAGAAGGGACTATCAGTGCAAACAATGGACAGGATTTGGACTGAACAAGAGCAGAAGTACAACCAAGTAAAAACTCAAGAAAAAGATCTCAATTCACAAGTCTTAACTATGAGTTTCTTATGAGGATTAAAGATAGATGTTTACTCTAACTCAGAGCTGTCTGTACATTCCACCCTACCTGCAAAGCTCATACTTGTAATCCCCAAAACCTTTGAACACTCTTTTTCTCAAGCATTTATAATTGGGTCAGCACATCCAGATGACTAAATGTATTTCACTGTTTTTTCAACAGCATATTGGCTATACATTCTGAACTGTGCAAAATAAAGAGAAGAGAATTAAAAAACAACAGTCATCAATAACAAGGTAATATAAGGATTACAATATTCACAAATACTTAAGTATATTAAAATCACTTGTGTTTATTACAGATGAGAAATATTGTGAAAGAAATTTATTGGAGACAGAACTGTCTTACTGCTCCTGACTTTTGTTTTGGCAAAGTAAGAAAACAGACTGTTTAATTCTTCTTAATAAATAATAAATACATTTTAATCTCTCAGTGGAAAATGGAAAAACAGTTATAAATATACTTCAGTCATTAATTTCCTGCCTCTCAATGTCCCCCTTCTCTCAAGCTTTTTTCATGAGTGTACATCAAAGTGGCATTTTAAAAGAACCTTTTTGTTCTTCAAACAGTGTTGAGTTCCAAGTGGCTGATGTACAAAATTAAAAATTAAAGTAATGACTAAAGTATTTGCAATTATGTGACTCCGTTTTTATACATCTGCATAATATGATAAAGCTTTAAAGAAATTAGTTATTAATTACTTTAACAGACAACATTGACACTTTGAATATTTTTGTTTGAAACCATAACCTTTAAAATTCTAGATTGTTATAATTACATTCAAGTACAATTCTAAAAAAATATATACATATATTATTTTCTATGTTCAAAACACCACTGAACGAAACCTTAGTGCAAAGAAACAATGAAATAGCAATCACTTGCCTCCATGTAATTTTAGTGTCAACAAATTCAGATGTTCACAATCTTCAACAAAAAGAAAGGCAGCAGGCTGCTACTGTCAATAAGGAACTTCTGTAGTGCAGATGCCTTTTGTTACTTGGGGTATCCTATCTGTTCATTGAAACCAAAAGATTTTGAAACTCAACAGTAGGCAAGTGGAATGAAAGTTGTGCAAGGACATGTTTTAGAATGATTAGGAAATATAAACAATTAGACAATTTTGAGTGTCTAAAGATAATCTTTTCATAAAAGAACAAAAAATTTACATTCACAGGTTCACAGGTTATTCTGAGTTGGAAGGGACCCTCAGGATCATCTAGTCCAACGCCCAAGTAAACGCCCACCCAGGGAACAGGCTCACAAGCGTGGGACCATGGGCAACACGCTCCACCCATCCAAGCCTCCCACCGACTAGACCATGTCACTGAGCTCATCATCCAGCCTTCTCTTAAACACCTCCAGGGATGGTGACTCCATCACATCCCTGGGCAGACCATTCCAATAAGAGATCACTCTCTCTGTGAAAAACCTCTTCCTAACATCCAGTCTAAATCTCCCTTAGCACAGCTTAAGGTCATGTCCTCTTGTTCTGGTGTCGTCAGCCTGAGAGAAGAGATACACACCCACCTGACTGCAACCTCCCTTCAGGTAGTTGTAAAAAGCAATCAGGTCACCTCTGAACCTCCTCTTCTCCAGACTGAACAACCCCAGTTCTCTCAGTTGCTCCTCATAGGGCTTGTGTTCCAGCGCCTTCACCATCCTTGTCGCACTTCTCTGGACCCTCTCAAGCAGTTCAACAACCTTNTGCCAGCTGGATGTGGCACCATTCACCAGCACACTCTGAGCTCGTCCATCCAAGCAGTTCCTAACCCAACATAAAATGCTTCTATCAGGTCCATGCTGTATGAGTTTCTCTTGAAGATTATTATGGGAAATTGTGTCAAAGGCTTTGCTAAGATCCAAGTACACAACATCCACAGCCTTTTTCTCATCCACCAGGTGACTCACCACATCATTAAAGAAGATTAGGTTGGTCAGGCAAGACCTGCCTCTCCAAAATCCGTCCTGACTAGTTCTAATGCCATGGTAAGTTTGAAGTTGCTGCGTAATAACACACATTACTATCTGTTCCATGACTTTACCTGGGACTGAGGTCAGGCTGACAGGTCTGTAATTGCTGAGATCATCTTTCCTGCCCCTCTTGTGGATGGGTGTCACATTAGCCAATTTCCAGTCTTGTGGTACATCACCAGTAAGCCAGGACTGATGGTAAATTATGGAGAGTGGCTTGGCGAGTTCATCTGCTAGTTCTTTGATCACCCTCGGATGGATCGTATCTGCTCCCATGGACTTGTGAGGATCCAAGCCACTCAGCAAGTCTCTGACTACCTCCTCCTGGATTACAAGGGGTTATATTTCACCCCGACTCCTTCCGTCAGCCCACTAGTCCAGTTGTCCTGCTGGCAATCTCTTTTACTGTTATAAACAGAGGCAAAGAAAGTATCAAGAATTTCTGCTTTTTCCTCATCTCTACTTACTATGTTTCCTTTTACATCCAATAAAGAGTGAAGGTTGTTGCAGCCCCTCTTTTTACTGTTGATGTATTTACAGAAACATTTCTTATTGTCCTTAACAGAAACGGCTAGGTTGAGTTCCATCTAGGCCTTTCCCTCTCTAGTTTTTTTCCTGCATAACTGGATGACTTCCTTAAACACACCCTGACTTACCTCCCCCTTTTTCTAAAGGATGTTCATCCTCCTTTTTTCCCCTTGTTCTTTCAGGAGCTCTTCTGTTGTATTTAAGAGAGTATTGCTAAATTCCTTACCTTTAGTTTCAAGACTGTTTTACTTTCTATTTCTTATACATTTTAGAAATTGCATATCAATATTTGAAATCCTAATAAGTAAATATCTGTAATTATCAATAATAATATGATTAAACTATTCATAACGGTATTAGTAATACAGAGCTATCATAGAGTCTGGAGATTATTTGGTCTGCTTCCACCTGCTCAAGCATGTCCAGCTACAGAATGACATGGGTTGGAAAGGACTTTTAAAGATCATCTAGTTCAAGCCCTGTGCAATATGCCAAGATCCATCTACTGTACTATGTTATGCCCCTCTACTGTCTCATTTATGTATTGGCATTTATTGTGCCTTTTCTTCAGCTATAAATGCTTGTGAAACTGAAAAACTCGGGTACTAGCTTACATAATCATTTAATCATTTAGGTTGGAAAAGACTATTAGGATCATAAAGGCCATCTGTTAACCTAGCACCACATCAAGATTTTAATCCAAGACTAGGAATGCTATGAGTTAGGTTTTACTCGTAATATCTTTGCACTTGTGAGCGTGTACAATCCCAGATTGCTGTACATCCTTCTACATTGCACTTAACAGCCATTCACCTTTATCTTGATTTCCTACACTAGAGACAGATAACCACAGTCTGACAGCACTAACCAGAGGAAAGGCCAGGAACACAGCTTGCGAGTATGTCTTTATTGACAGACAAGGAAGAGTAAAACTTAACTTCTTCAGTTGATTTGCACTATCAGAATCTTTCCAATGATAATCAAGGTGCAGAGGATTATTAATTGAAAACTATCATATACTCACTTTTTTTTTTTCTGGACAGTTCATTCAGAGGGTTCATGAATCCATATTTCTATTCCTAATGACACCATAAATAAGACAATGCCTTATTATACACATTTTCACTTCTTTGTGGAAAAAGTCTGCACTTTTAAGACCTGACCAACTATTAACAAGATCATCTTAATTTCAGGAGGCCAACTACGTTTTCTTTACAGGTAAACACATTTATGCTATCTTTAATAATAAAAATAAGCATTGAAAAATTATTTACATTTAAATAGAAAATAATTTGATACAAGGACATAAAGCCATATGAAGAACAGCTTGGTTTGTTCAGCCTAGAAAAGAGAAAACTGAAGTGAGACCTCACAGCCATCTACAACTTCTTTAATGAGGGGAAGTGGAGGGACATGATGTCTTCTGATCCCTTCTCTCTAGTGATTAATGATAGAATCTCAGGGAAAAGTATGAAGCTGTATCAGTGGAGGTTTAAGTTAGATATTAGGAAAAGATTCTCAATCCAGAGGGTGGCCACCAAGCAGTCACCAAGCCTGCCAGATTTCAAGAAGCATTTGAATAACACGGACATATATGACTACAACTAATAACATATAACTTTACTTGGATGGACTGGTTGAGCCCTGCAATCTATTGTTTCCCTAATAACCAGGGACTGATGGCTTAAACAAAGTTTTTTCATGCCAGATAAGAAAAAAAAGGCTGTTAAGAAGCAAACCCTACAAAGGTGGTGTAATGTTTTTCTATCATGTCAATCTCCTCCCTTCAGATAAGACACAACTACATCTAATATGTAGTGTAAAACTCCCACTCCATGGAGGTATCAGGGATCCCTCGTACACTTGGGATTTATATAAGCCATCAAACTCTTTGTTGTGTGGACCCCCATCCCCAGTAGATTAAGACTGCAACCATTGCTCTATATATGGGCACCAAATTTGCAAATTAGGTCTTCCTAGTGGGTCCATGGGTGGTGATATCTTTCCTTTCCACAATTGACTCTTGTACTTTCCTTCTCTCTCTTTTTCTTATATATTTTCTTTACAATATTTTTGTATTTTTAGAGAAAAGAACCAAAACAGCTACATGTCTCCTTTCTGCTGCAACCAAGTTGTTTTAAAATAAACTTGCCTTGTATATACACTGGTCACATTGCTTCACTCTAATTCACCCCAAGGGATCTATTAGCAATAACCTCCGTTACCCTGCCTCAGAGGTGGGTCATAACAATATGATGTGGCTCTTGGGGTTCTCCTGAGCAGAGCCAAGAATTGTTCACAGTGACTCTGTGAGTCCTGTCTAATTTAGAGTATTCTAAGATTCCATTAAATTACATATTTATATCTGTTAATAGCAAAAATAGAGACAAAGTATAAAGTTGACTTCAGTCTGATGCATATTTTTTCTAGTGATTTAGCAACTCATTAACTAATAGAGAAAATATATTAAATTAATTTTAATAATATTAATTTATTTCTTGATTGAAATGCAATAGTCATACAGGGGAAAAAGAAATCAATCCAGGTCCTTGTTTCTTTTTTGAAAGGGTAGAATGGGCTCACACATTCAAATATGCCTTACTTCTGCTTCTTGCTTTACTAAAACATCACAAAACCTAGTGTTGTCAGAAGTGTAACATCTGTGATGTCATTTCTACTTTGAAATAACTAACATATTTACATTGTCAATGTGCAATGAATCAATTCTTCAAGTCTCTTACTATGGTATTTATAAAGATTTTCTGGTGGATATTATATGTCTTTGTAAAAGGAAAGATAAAATTTATCACTGGATGGTATTATTTCTGTAAATACTATTATGCTGACTTTCCAAAATATCCAGAAAATTAACTTATAACTTATCTTTGTAATTCATGAGATTCAAGATTTCCATTTAATAATGCATGGCAATCATGCATCTTAATGTAATCAAGAAAGTTGTAATTTTCAGGAAGGGTAGTTGCTAATTACTAATAGACAAATGCTTAAGATAAAAGAAAGAACTGCCCTGTTCCCTAAATTGAAAAACAAAGTTAAACTTCTATAAAGTTCATCAGTACTTCTTTGTGATTCTTGTCTATGTTATTTTTGGGGAAAATTTGGGTCTAAGAGTAAAACATTAAAAATACCCCAAACAATCCTATTAAAAACTTAATTCTAACAGAGTTAATATTTTTTTTAAAAGTATTTTCAGTTCATGTAGCTAAAAGAATGCTTTGATTTATCACAGGTATGGACTTTGGAATTTCTTGGAAACATAACCCTTGTTATTTCTGAGCTCCAGAGTATTTACTTAAAGTTTTTATCATTGTATTTCTTTAACAACTTGCAGTACTGTATTGGATACAGATGCTACTTAAAATGTAAATTGAATTCAGCACTGTAATCTAGTTATAAAGCTGCTAAATACTTGTCAGCTTTTAAACACACTATTGAGGACTAACAACAACTTAAGTTATTTATTTTGACAATAATATGTTATTTTTTTATGTTCTTAGGAACTTCAAGTAGTAATGATATTAGTAACTGTGCACATTTTATCTAGTCTTGTAAAATGTAGTAGTCATACCTTATATTAACATCTTACTGCATTTCCAGATGTGTGAAGATGGCTGGGGGTAAAAATTGGAGGAAATTGAGAAGTTTTATTCATATCCTAAAAGGTATAATGATATGGGGAAAAATGCAGCTCCCTGGATGGAACGAGGTCAGAAGCTCCATGATGATTTCCCATACAACAGTAAAGCACCTGCTAAGGGGTATGGAACACACACACACAGAGGATAAGTTAGAGTGAAGACACTGTGGCCAGGCTGTGTAAAAGTCCTGGCAGGGAGAGGAACTTTGTGATACTTGGCAACGGATAAACTGCTTAGCACCAGTTAACCAAGAGAGATAGGAAAAGATATCCTGCTGCTGAGCAAGCTTTCTCCTTGGACGAACTTGGTTCATTAAAGCCTAATTGCAACATTAATGCACACCTCCATCCCTACCTGCAACGTACAGCCACCCCACATTGAGTATGTGCTCCATATTTTTTTACTGTATCTTTAAAAGTGAAGTGAGAGAATTTTACATTGATCAGTAACAAAGGTATTTATGATCAAGGTCACTTAAGCCCCACCTAAACATAAAGATACAGTATAAAAGTAAGTTGAGAAAGGGGAAAAAGTGAGGGAAGACTCCATTGTAACTGCTGGGATCAGTCTACAGACTGAACTTGTCTTCTCTCCACAAGGACACCTATTAGTAAGGACAATAGTTTACAGGCACTGAATACTTTTATTGGGGTGAGAGCTTGTCTGTGTATTGCTTTGAATATATTTTTGCACTCAGATACTGTCACCTGCAATCTTCAAACCTTAACTTGTCACAATTTTGTGTTAATAAAGAATGTCATTCCCCAAACTGTTAGCGTGACTCCTTCACAGGCACTAACAGTTGCCACCAGAGGGTAACACACTCAAAATGGGAAGACCCGCTGAGGGGTCTCCCTTATGCTGTTGCCTTAGCCCTCTATAAAGAGCAGTCAAATCACTCTCTGATCCAGCAGTATTGTTCAGTGAAGGGGCCGCTTAGTGGGACGCTGACACACTGATCAGACACAGAGGTCTTGTCTTTCCTGGGACACTGACAGACAAATTGAACACTAAAGGCTGAGGAAATCTCCCCACAGGAGAGTCCCCTTTTCTTGTGACACCAAATATATTCAGATAGCAATTCTAAAGTTGAAGCTACAAACAGTGTTTAAACAATATATTTCTTTATTATTATGTTCACTCAGATATACATTATGTTAAGAGAGGCCAGTTAGACCACATTTTAAAAATTGCATTAGAGAACTGGCAAATTTAGTCCTTATCTTTATTCATGTGGAGGTTAATGAGAATCTGGCATCAATTTAAGGATTAATACCTAATCAAGCAAAACACCTGAGGCTGAGTAACTAACAGATGTTTCTTGAATTGGAACCTTGATGGCTCACCAATCAATAGAGTGCCATAAGAGTATTTCTTCTGCAATTCTCGTCAGAGCAGATGTGTTTAAACAGAAACATAAGTGTGTAATAATTAGCTTATTCAGTGTGACTAGCAACAGTTATCAGTTCAAAGGACAGATGATACAAAAATAAAGAAGTTTCAGTGGAATATATGGATCCTAGTTATCATTCTCAAATTAAAGTTTTGCTCTCCTGATGAAAATACCTCTAAATAGAGGATAAGAATTTAACTATTTCCTAGGTATAATGTATTTTTTTAATTTCCTCACTGAAAAAAACCCCAAAACCCACACCTACCAATAACCTGGCATTTTGAACTTTATAAGTAGAAATATTTGGGCTGGAAGGGACCTTAAAGACCATGTTGTTCCAACTCCCCTGCCATGGGCAGGGAAACCTTCCAGTAGACCAGACTGCTCAAAGTGACTGGAACTCACATTGTAAGATCTGCCTCCTGAATGTAGTCAAAAGCAATCTTAAGGCTAAGGAGCAGGAAGCTGATAGCAACACTGGGGTTAAAAAAAAAAAAAAATCCAATTTCTTGTTTTCAGGAATTCTCAAATAATTCTTATTAGAGAAGGAAAATTCTAGTAAGTGAAGAAATCTAATATATGAATTGAAATTTTCTGTCCAAGATTTCCATCCTACTCCACCCCCATTCTTATTTTTATTCCAGTTGGGTTGTCCTAAGGCCTTGTTCATTATCTTTATCCACATTATAATTATTAAGAGAAAAGTATGAGTAAAAGAGTATGATACTTATTAGCTGGCAAGGGAAATGCATGACAATAATTCATGATATAACATGATGTGGCCTCAATTTAATATAATATACTCTTTTACACACAATATTATTTTAAAGAATATATGATGTTTCAAGCTTGTTCTTCATCACTGATAAAGTATAAATTTTTGTACATGTACTAATTAAAAAAATAAGGTGAAATCTTAGATGAGATCATTTTAATAAATTAAAATAATAATACAAATATATAAAATAAATAAATTAATATAACGCTAAGGACCGGAATATTTCAAAACAATTAAGAAAAACAGAAATTGGCCATTATGTATGCCTGTGATTAAATTGAGATGATAATGATGATTACATAAAAATGAAGATCACATTTTTTGTTTTGGAGGAAAATAAATTAATTTCTTTTCAGACATGAGAGTAATCATGTAACTCCCTCTCAAAGAACTGAAAAGATATTTAACAAGCCCCACTAAATCAGAAAAAAAGAATTTTTAAAAAAATCTAAAATACAGAACATAAATTGGGAAAACTAAAGTAGAATTTTGTATTATATAAGGAAAAATTGCTGGAAACATACAAAGAACCAAATATATTCTAGGTAGTAAAATTCAAGTAACGTCCATAGAAAAGACAATGGAGATGTTGTTATAAAAGAAAGTAGCATTTATATGATTTAGGTATTTGTTATTGTGGATTTTGGTTTGTTTTGTTTTTTGTTGGTTTTTTAAATTTATTTAATTGTTGTCAAAACAGATAATAAAAAAAATGAGATTTACATGATTTCTACATGAATTTCTAATAAAGAGAAAAAGGCATACTTACACCAAACCAAACCACAAAAAAAACGTAACAACCCTCTGCATTGCTATCAGCTGGGGGACAAGTGGCTGGGATTTGAGAGTAATGGTGGACAGAAAACTTAATATGAGCCAAGAGTGTGCCCAGGTGGCTAAGAGGGCCAACGGCATCCTGGCCTATATCAGGAACAGTGTGGCCAGTAGGACTAGGGAAGTTGTTCTTCCCTTATACTTGGCACTGGTCAGACCACTGTAAGAGTCGGTCAGAAGAAGAATATTGTCTCAATGCTGTCATCAGAGGCACCTGAAAACTTAGGCTAAGATC
>WEKX01013749.1:0-15037 GCA_013390025.1 Pitta sordida | reverse complement strand
GACGGCACAGGGGAGCCAAGGGGGTCTCTTCTGATCCCTTCCCACCTGAGAGTCATGGGGAATCTGCAGGATTCCCTGTGGCAGTGTTGCTGGATTACAGGGGGGCTGTGCCACTCCCTGACCCTATCAGGAGGCCAGTTGTCCTGAAGATAATCTGGTTTACTGTTGAAAATTTAGGCAAATAAATTGTTGCATACCTCTGCCTTTTCCTCATCTTTAGTTACAATGTTTCCTTCTGTATCCAATGAAGAGTGGAGGTTATCCTTGCCCCTCTTTCTGCCATTAATATATTTATAAAAATACTTTTTTTATCCTGCATAGAAAGGGCCAGTTTAAGTTCTAACCGGGCTTTTGCCTCTAATTCTTTTTCTACACGACCTATCAACACCCCTAAACTCCCCTGTTTAGCAGGATGAGGGAGAGGAAACACAACAAAAGTCTTGGGGACAGGGAGATTTCACACACCAGACATCATCATGTGCAAAAGACTCTCAGCTTGGGGGAAAACTGATTTAATTTGTTGCTAATCGCATGAGAGTAGGTTAATTAGAAATACAGTAAAGCTAAATTTTAAAAACACTTTCCCTCATCCTTCCCTTCTTCCTAGACTTAACTTCACTCCTGATTTTCATTCCCTCTTATCCTCCAGCAGTGCAAGGGGATTGGGAATGGAGGGTGTGATCAGTTCATCACGAGCTGTTTCTACCATTCTTCTGTTTCTGAAAGAATCCTTCACAGAGAGAGGACTCCTCACTTACTGCCCCTGATTCAGCATGGTTCCCTTCTGCAGGGTCCAATCCTTCAGGAGCAAATTGCTCCAGCATGGAGCCTCTATGGGGTCATAAGTAAACCAGCTGCAGCAAACCAGCAAACCAGCTGCAGCATGGCTTCTCTCTCCATGGGTCCATAGGTCCTATAAAGGGCCTGCTCCAGCGTGGGTTTCCCATGGGTTCACAGGCTCCTTCACGCATGCCCCTGCTCCAGTATGGGATTCCGCACAGATTGTTCAATTCTTGACTTCCATGGGTTGCAGGAGAACCTCCTGCCTCACCATGGTCTTCACTATGGACTGCAGTGGCACCTCTGCTCCCGTGAATGAGCAGATCTGCTCTTCTACCTCCTTTGCTGACCTTTGTGTCTGCAGTGCTGTTTCTCTCACATGCTCTCCTCCCCTCTCCCACTGATATTGCTGTTCTGCAGGTATTTTTCCCCTACTTCTTAACTATGTTATCCCAGAGATGCTATCACCAATACCGACGAATTGGCTCCATTGGACACAGGGAGAGCTTCTAGCAGCTTTGCACAGGAGCCACAATAGTAGCTCCCTTCTACCAAAACCTTACCACACAAACCCCATACATAGACAATTGACTGATTATTTTAACCCTGACTGTGGTGAGTGGAAATTTTGACCTTGCTTCTTTGTAGTTGGTTTTTCATCTTCAGAGCCAGTGTTAATGTTAAAGAGAGAAATGAAAGAGAAAAACTATTTATGATGCAAGCAATGATTTCAACAGGGTGGTGGATTACTCTGGAAGATTTAAGGCTAAGGATATATATTTTTACAACTTGATCTAAAAACTTTGTATTGTACTGCTTCTAATGATATTTAGTGGTACTGAACTGAGAATAACTGAGAAGATGCATTTTATTGCAGTGAAAATAAATGATGAGCTAAAGCAAAAGAAGAAGGCAGACATAAACAACAAATTAGTGAAAAAGTCCCTAAGGGATCAGCTCAACAGTGCAGATAATGAGTGACCAGTGTTAATGTACGTGAACTATAAAAAAAATATCATGTGGTTGTGTGTCATAGCTTCACATTCAAAGTAGGACTCATACCCAGAAAGATCCATGGTTTGGGAGATTCACAGACAAGGTGCCTTCTCTCATTTGACAAAAACTGATCACCATTATGTGCTTCACAAGCCTTATCATCCCATTTACTAAGGAGGATACTCCACTCTCAAGTTTTGTGTAGCTGATAAGCTACCTCTTTGGAAAAGTTCTGAAGAGGGTTTTTTTAAAAATAACAAATACTAAGTATTGCTAAAAAAGTCTACTAATTTTATCAACAGTTAGACCATGCTGATTTACAAACTATACAAATTCATGATCAATAGAGTTTCATTAATTGCCTTCCTATTCGTAACTTCTGGGTGTGTTATTTATTTGGTTGATTTCTATTCAGAAGAGGTGGCATCATTTTAGGGAGAACAGAACGTTTCTAAAAACATGGTAAAGTCTGTAATTTTATATGACAAATTTTACCCACTTGTGACACAGTGTCATGAAGGCCCTTTAATTGTTTACATTCTCTGAAAAATTAGAAAATATTCATGTTCTTTATAAGTTGACAAAGTGTTGCATACTTACATGGATGAACATTATAGATTCAATTTGTGCATGTGCACACAGATATATGTCTTGTATTAACTCAACAAATATTTGAGCTTAGCTGTCTGGCTCAATTCACATTGAGTGAATTATCTCTCGGTAGACTTCTAAGACATTTTCAACAAGTTACAAGGGCTACGGTGAGCTGCAAATGAAAAAAAAAAAAAAGCAACTGGAGATTCATCTAAATGGAATATTCTTAAAAGCAAATTCTTTAGAAATCAGTTTTATATATGAAGTCCTGAAACAAATTTTTCTCCTTCTCTAGATCTGACACAGTTACCTGTCAGGTCTAGACTCAGCATGTGCAGCTTCTGTTGGTTCATAAATTATTCAAGTTACTTGAAGCATCTCAGCTCCATACATACCCTCGAAAGAACATTTCTATTCTTTTTCTTTTCAGAGATCCATGAGAATATAGACTGAAAGGGTTTCATTAGACACTTTTCATGTCTGAAAAACAGAGCTCAAGTAATAAAGAAAGAAAAAAAATCAGACTTTGTGACTCAGGAGGTCAAACATGCTGAATATAAACATAGATATAGAAAATTTACAGGGAGGAATGCCCATTGGTCCCTAAGTGACACATACAGCTGATCTGCAGTCATAAAAAGAGCCAAATGAATAGATGAATAAAGAGTTTGTTTAATTCCCTCCCTTCTGTTGTACACAAATGTACCTACTTGCAGTGTATTGTGAAAGACTCACACTAATTTGTCCAGTTTCAGTGACTTAATAATAAATGGTAGTTAGGTCATTTGCAAAACAGCAATCAATAAAAGTCACTGTTTAAAAAATAAACAAAACCCACAAAAATTCTGAGATGTTTTGAACATGCTTTCCAACAATTTTACATCTCATTATACAGGTCGGCAAATCATATAAGAAATGGCTGGTTACAGCAGTGAAAAATATGATCTCCACTTTGGTAGAATTGTCCCTTTGTGAATGCATTTTAAAAGAAAAATAACTTTAAAAATTTAAAAAGTCTTTTTTTGCTGAATTCTGAAATTATGCATTAAAAACATTTAGCAGGTGCCGTTCATTACTGAAAAGGCAAGTAATTATTTTGTGCTTTAACAAAACATTCACTAAAATACAGTTGAATTAGATAAATAATACAAAGCACTCAGAGATTGCTACCACAATTACAAAGTAAGTGGACATTTGATTATATTGTTTTAGAAGTGAAGGGGAAAAAATTACTGATATTTCTCAATAATTACAGGTCCTGCAGGTATTTCCTTCTCCCTAGAAAAGAGGCCAAAACAAATGCTATGAGTCATTAAATTTTCTGTTATGACTTGCAAGGTCTAGCACTAGGAAACTCTCAAGAAAAACTGTTGGTCAAATGAGCAACATGAAAAACTACATTTTTAATGACAAGCCACTCTAGAATGTAATTTTAAATGATTTATTGAAATTACTTTTTTTGCTTCTAAATCCAGAAAATCTTATTACTTGGGTTTATGTTTGTTCAGTCCCTATTGGTTTGAGCAGAGATTTCTGACTAAATAGTACTTTGGTTTCACTCTACATAGTTTCAGAGTTACCAGAGATAATTTAAGACACTGAAATTTTACAAACAGCTACAGTTTGTAGCAGTACTAAGTTTTAATACATATAAAACCTGTACATCCTGTATGATACAGGTTATTGCTGAACACTGTATTACTTTATTACTACTTTGTTAGTAAATCACTACCAAAAGTATCTTTATTATTACTAAACCTGACTAATTCTAAGGTTTGAACTTAAATTAGTCTTGTGTTAATTGAACCTGATAGAGATACTGGAATCTATAAGAATGTTTGTTGAGTAAATATTTATGGGGGAAAATAGCTTATCTTGCAGCTTAATTTCTAGCAGATATCAGTGAACATGGTGATTCCAATTAAATTTTCTGCATTTTACCAAGCTAACTAAATGCACAATTCCTGAATTCCCAGATGTTCACAGTCAGCTGTGAAAACTTTCCTCATCAGCTCTAGAATCATTCCCCTGTGTGCATAGGAATCATCTGCTCGTACCACCCAGAAAGGTTTAGGGGACACAGCAGGAAAGAATCAAGAAATCCAGTAGTTTCTGACAGCCTTGAAACCCAATCCCAATAAACTCTGAAGGCAAGAAAATTACATGGAGATGTTGGAAAAGGCAAGCATGAGACAGTAAGCAGAAATCTAGTTGATTCACAGGTCAGTCTCCAGCTGTTCATGTAGTGCATTGAAAGAATCCATTCATGTTGTGGACAATAGCAGATGTGGACCACACTCAACCCAGCCAGACTTTGAGAAGGTGCTAAGTGTGTCTGTGGTCTCAACAGTGGCCTGGGAGATTTTCAGGGAATTTTTTACATGTAAAAGAAGTGGTTTGGTTGTAGATGGTGGCTCCAGAAATCAATAGACTGAGAATTACAGCAAAAGATTTTTGCTTTATGGGTTGTTTTATTTTTAATAACTTAAACTGGAGGCAGAAGAAAGGGTGCAACCTTGATAGAGAGAGTAATGGGAGACAGTGAGTTGAAAAATTTATCAACAGTCCCAGTGATTTAAGGAAAATCATCTGCAGGACTCAAGGTAGATGCTTGCCAGCAGAGAAAAAAAGTTTATTGTGGCCCAAGAGCCAAGGAAAGAGGAACAGCAGTGTCCTTAGCCCTGTCAGGTTCCAAAATCCCCCACCCAGATTTGCCAGTCATTTTTAAACCCTTGCCTCATGCATATGCAAATCACTCCATGAATATTCATCCCTTCAACATTATATCATAGACTTACACTTTGCCATAAGTCCTTCAACCAATTAGCTCTGATGTTTCACATTCTTTTCCCCTTGTTGTGGCTAGTATCCTCTCTTGTTTACCCTTGAGGGCTGCAAGACAAGTTTTTTCACCCTTAATACTCAGCATTAACTTTCAGATTTCTTGAATGATTTTTAAATCTACTAATGCTTCTAAAATTCACTAAAAATTCACTAAATTTTCACTAGTTCACTGAAATCCTTAAATCTCTAAGCCCCAACCTAACTCACTAAAATTTGTAATTTTCTGAATCCCGAAATCACTGGCTCACTGGTGATGTATCAGATGACTAGAAATTGGCTAATGTGACATCTATCCACAAGAAGGGCTGGAAAGATGTTCCAGATAATTATAGACGTGTCAGCTTGACCTCAATCTGGGATAAAATCATGGAACAGATAATNTGAGATTTAACAAGTTCAAGTGCTGGGTTCTTCACTTTGGACGTAATAACGTCTTGCATCGCTATTGGCTGGGGGATGAAGAGTGGCCAAATGGAGAGGGATTTGGGAGTGTTGGTTGACAGGAAACTGAATATGAGCCAACAGTGGGCCCAGGTGGCTAAGAGGGCCAATGGCCTGTATCAGGAATAGTATGGCTAGTCAGACTAGGGAAGTTATTCTCCCCCTATACTCAGCACTGGTCAGACCACATCTTGAGTACTGTGTCAAGTTCTGGTCTCCCTAGTTTAAGGAAGAACTTGAATTGCTTGAAAGGGTCCAAAGAAGGGTGACAAGGATGTTGAAAGGACTGGAGAACAAGCCCTATGATGAACGACTGCGGGA
This sequence comes from Pitta sordida, assembly GCA_013390025.1. Classification (NCBI taxonomy): domain Eukaryota; kingdom Metazoa; phylum Chordata; class Aves; order Passeriformes; family Pittidae; genus Pitta; species Pitta sordida. The sequence goes on along the minus strand of WEKX01013749.1, from coordinate 9,061 downwards.
ATTGGGGTTGTTCAGTCGGAGAAGAGGAGGCTCAGAGGTGACCTTATTGCTGCTTACAAGTACCTGAAGGGAGGTTGCAGTCAGGTGGGCGTAGATCTCTTCTCTCAGGCTGCCAATATCAGAATAAGAAGACATGGTCTTAGGCTGCACCAGAGAGAGTGACCTCTCAGTGGAATGGTCTGCCCAGGGAGGTGGTGGAGTTGCCATCCATGGAGGTGTTTAAGAAAAGATTGGATGAGGACCTCATTGAAATGGTCTAGGTAATGGGATGATGAGAAGGGGAGTTAGGTTGGAGCATGGTGCTCATGGGACTAGAGTTGTGGGTTCAATCCCCGTATGGGCATTCACTTAAGAGTTAGATTCAATCATCCTTGTGGGTCCCTTCCAACTCAGAATATTCTGTGTTTCTGTGAAATTCTGAAGCAACATTTCCCAGTAATTCTTAGTCTCAATAATCCATAAAATAAACACATTTATGTAAGGTTACCCCAGGAAAATATTTATACTTGCTTCAAAATTTCCTCTGAGAGTGATACACATGAATACCACCCGTTCAGTTCCAGTTCTATTTTGCTTTTCCATGTTGGTTTAGCTGAACGGTTTCAAATTCCTCCTATCAAGCAATAGAAAGTTTCTTATGCTAACTTAAAGGCAATCACAAAGATCTGGTTTTTTTGACTCTTAAGTCCAACTTTCATTAGACTTGCATTTATTATGTTGAGGTTTGGGGAAAAATATTCAGTTGTTCCCTTACTGTTTCCATCACAACAAGATTTCTCATGTTCCTCCTGTAATTACACACAGATAACAAAGCATTCAGAGGCCATCAAGTAAAAAATTCTTTATACTCCCCCAAATAATTTTCATTTTTCATGAAAGTGGTGATTACTCAGTATTACTATTTTAGAACAGCTAAACCTTTACTATGGAGCACAAAGTGTACCTAACTTAACCAATGTTATCCAGTAGGATTAGGAGCAAAGTAAAATACAAGTACATTTTGTATCCTGGGGATTACCCACTGAAGTGTGCAATGTGACAAAACCAAAAGTCTTTTTCCCAGTATAAATTGATATTTTATTTATATCCTCTGGGTGTCAAAAGGAGAATGAAACCTGATGAAAGTTTGAAGCATGACAAAGTATCTTGGCAGCCATGACATCAGGCCCTTTTCCAGGATACAATAATTCTCACAAATTTTCAAGTGAAGACTGAAATAGACAGAAGACTTCTAGCTGTACACTTTCTTCCTTTTTCTAGGTAGAAGAAAGAGCTCTATGTGTCTTCATCTATGTTTCAGAGCCAGCCTGTTGCTGATTTTTGCACAGCACATAAATGATTTCTGAAATCCATTGTCAACAGACATTCTTGATGCTGAATCTAATTCGATATGCAACTAAGTACCCGGTCTTATGTAAAGAATATGGAACTATGAAGTAGTAATATTCCTTACCTTGAAGGATAAGATATGACAAAAATTACTGGAAGAGGGAAAAAACCTCCCTTTGTACAGGCTATTCTGCAATGAGGTTTCCTGTGTCTTTTTTTCACTTAAACATCTAAGGAAGGGTTAGTCAGTGATATTGTGGTTGGAGGAAACCTGGGATGCAGCGATCATGAGATCATAGAGTTTTCAATCGGCTACGTGCCAAGGAGGGGCACAAATCAAACCTCCACGCTCGACTTTCGGAGGGCTGACTTTGGGCTGTTTAGGAACCTGATTGAGAGGGTACCATGGGAAAAAGCCCTTAATGGCAGAGGGGTCCAGGAGGGCTGGACATACTTTAAGAATGAGCTCATGAAGGCACAGGAGCAGGCGGTCCCAATGTGCCGAAAAGTGAGTCGGAGGGGCAGATGGCCAGTCTGGATGAGCAAAGAGCTCCTGAAGGAGCTGGGGGAGAAAAAGAGGATGTACAACCTCTGGAAAAAAGGGGAGGTGAGTCAGAGTCTGTTTAAGGGAGCTGTTAAGCGGTGCAGGAGGAAAANTAGTGACATGGTCTAGCCGGGGGGTGTAGGGCTGGATGACCCTGGGCCCCTTCCGACTCGGAGTGGCCGGCTAGACTGTGAGGGATCTAGGTTGGTGTTGTGCTCTGGGATGTACTCTCGGTCTCTGTACGGGTGTTAGGTGGTGAGTTGGACTAGATGATCCTTGTGGGTCCCTTCCAACTCTTAATATTCTGTGATTCTGTGATTCTGTGATCTGCTATACTAGATAATCATTTTTATGGCTACCAGGGCAAAACTTTCATAGTTCATCACAGTATCACAGTATCACAGTATCGATAAGGCTGGAAAGGACCTTGAAGATCATCTAGTCCAACTTATCATCCAACTAACCCATCAGCTACATCTAGATCATACCACACAACACCTCATGTTGGACCTCGTTTATAAAACACAATCCATAATCACATTTTATACATCATTCCTTCAAGTTTATACATATTTACATGTCAGGCCCAGTCTAGTGAATGAACACCTCATATGTAGTGTCTTAATTGCCACATCTAGATTTCTGTCAGCACCTAGGCCGGTTAAAACTTCTCAGGGCACATTTATTGCTGACATATACTTGCCAGAAAAGCTACAAGAGCCGAAGGCCTCTCTGCCTCAATCTCACTTATTTACAGGGCCTGGAGAGGTGTAAGAGGTAACATGTTATAATATATAATATATATATTTTTAATGTCTATATTTGTTTATTATATCTATATATCTATATCTATATCTATATCTATATATATATAAATTATGTAATAGCAGGTAACATGGCCATTCACCCAAAGAGGAGCTAACTCCTTTCCTGATTTCAAAATGTGGTGGCAGAAGATATTTCTAAAAATGTACTCAGTTTAAATTACAGTCTATAAAGTGAGAAATGTTTCCTGAAGGAATTTCTCCTCTGCCATTCATTTATGAGCAAGTAATTGGGCACACAGGGAACAGATCAGTATATCAAAGCAGCCAGTGTTTGTGCCCCTGTACCAATGCAGAACATTTTTTGTTTGGTCAAGTCTGTCTTCTGAGTAGATTTTGTGTGGTTCTCTGGACTAAATATTCCCATTGTATGTGTGGTTTGAAGTCAGTCAGACCACCACCATCAAGTGCTGGAGGTAAAGCTTCCAGTATCTTAAAATGCATTTGAGCTACAGATGAACAGGTCCCTGCAGGAGGTGTGAACCCAGTAAATCGCAAAAAGAGTGAAATCATGATTATTCACAGAATTCACAGAATTCACAGAATATCTTGATGCCTCCTATTAGTCCTCCTGCCTTTGAGTATTTTGTCTTAGCAGTTTATACACCTGCCTGTTTATGCACTGTGATCCACTGCAGCTTCTCCTTATCTCTCCCTCTCCTCAGCACTTTTCTCTTCCTTTTCCTCTTCTACAACTGTTGCCACTCCTACAGATACTATTATGAGTTGGAAGGGACCCATAAGGATCATCTAGTCCAACTCACCATCTAACACCCATACAGAGACCGAACGCACATCCCGGCGGTAAACACAAACCTTGTTCCCTCACAGTCTAATAGGCCACTCCGAGCTGGAAGGGACCCACAGGATCATCCAGCCCTACACCCCCCAGCTAGACCATGTCACTAAGCTCCTCTTCGAGTCTTCTCTTAAACACCTCCTGGGACGGTGACTCCACCACTTCCCTGGGCAGTCCATTCCAATGTCCAGTCACTCTCTCTGTGAAAAACCGCTTCCTAACATTAAGTTTAAACCTCCCCTGGCGTAGCTTGAGGCCGTGCCCTCTCGTTCTGGTGTCTCCTACCAGGAATTTCAGGGCACTAGTTGACTTCATCTTTCATTCAGTAACGTTCTTTTTTCTGTGGTGCTGTTCATGATTCTAAACTTCAGCATCCAGTGAAGAATTTGTTTCTAAAGGTGAAAACATTACTCTTAGTCTAATGATGTAATGTCTCAAAGACAACTTAGTGAGAAAAAATGAAGCATTATTTTAATCTTAATTAAGTCCTTTAAAATAAGTACGTATCCTTTCATCGATATAAAGTAACAAATGAAATAATCATGTTGGAGCCATTCCTATATTTAAATAAAAATATTGATATATATTGTTGTACTTTGCAATCAATCTTTAGCTACCCTTTTCTCAATATTTTGAAGGAATTCTCAAAAGAAATTATTTCTTTTATGTCTATATAAAGATATTAAATTATAGGCGATATATCATCTGAGTTATGAAGATACAGTAATACCTCACCCTTCATGGGGAAGGGGTCTTGTCAGGGTCTTGCAAAACATCTAATTTGCAAACATGCGTGGGTCATTAATATGGGTACAGACCACGCCCATCACTCCACCCCCAGCCAATCAGGAGCTCTGGAGAGGGTTTTCCGCTCCTCCCCATGGGCTCTCACAGCACAGGGGAGCAAAGGGAACCATTTATGAGCTGTTGCTGCCTGAGGAGACTCCCCAGAGAGTCCCTGGGCTTCTCTTCAACCAAGCTTCCACTTCTCCAGCTGCTGCCTGGCTGCTGTCACCATTCATGCTTGCACTGCCTCCGCGGTGGGGAAGAGGTGTCCCTGGGCTTTGGTTGACTCTCTTGGAGCCTGGGAAACCTTAACTTTGCAACACTGCAGCACCTGGTGCCCCTTATGGTTGGGGGTCGCATTGGTGTCAGAATTTCTTTTCCTTTAACATCCTCTGGTCCTGTGAGAGGCAGTGCTGGCCATATGGACCCAGCCGAATACCGCTTCCCCCTGCTGCAGTGGGGGGGAAGGCAAGAGGGAACAAAAGCCTCCTTCTGGTGCAGCAGCTGTGGCTGTGGCANGTTCCCTCACAGTCTAATAGGCCACTCCGAGCTGGAAGGGACCCACAGGATCATCCAACCCTACACCCCCCAGCTAGACCATGTCACTAAGCTCCTCTTCGAGTCTTCTCTTAAACACCTCCTGGGACGGTGACTCCACCACTTCCCTGGGCAGTCCATTCCAATGTGCAGTCACTCTCTCTGTGAAAAACCGCTTCCTAACATTAAGTTTAAACCTCCCCTGGCGTAGCTTGAGGCCGTGCCCTCTCGTTCTGGTGTCTCCTACCAGGAATTTCAGGGCACTAGTTGACTTCATCTTTCATTCAGTAACGTTCTTTTTTCTGTGGTGCTGTTCATGATTCTAAACTTCAGCATCCAGTGAAGAATTTGTTTCTAAAGGTGAAAACATTACTCTTAGTCTAATGATGTAATGTCTCAAAGACAACTTAGTGAGAAAAAATGAAGCATTATTTTAATCTTAATTAAGTCCTTTAAAATAAGTACGTATCCTTTCATCGATATAAAGTAACAAATGAAATAATCATGTTGGAGCCATTCCTATATTTAAATAAAAATATTGATATATATTGTTGTACTTTGCAATCAATCTTTAGCTACCCTTTTCTCAATATTTTGAAGGAATTCTCAAAAGAAATTATTTCTTTTATGTCTATATAAAGATATTAAATTATAGGCGATATATCATCTGAGTTATGAAGATACAGTAATACCTCACCCTTCATGGGGAAGGGGTCTTGTCAGGGTCTTGCAAAACATCTAATTTGCAAACATGCGTGGGTCATTAATATGGGTACAGACCACGCCCATCGCTCCACCCCCAGCCAATCAGGAGCTCTGGAGAGGGTTTTCCGCTCCTCCCCATGGGCTCTCACAGCACAGGGGAGCAAAGGGAACCATTTATGAGCTGTTGCTGCCTGAGGAGACTCCCCAGAGAGTCCCTGGGCTTCTCTTCAACCAAGCTTCCACTTCTCCAGCTGCTGCCTGGCTGCTGTCACCATTCATGCTTGCACTGCCTCCGCGGTGGGGAAGAGGTGTCCCTGGGCTTTGGTTGACTCTCTTGGAGCCTGGGAAACCTTAACTTTGCAACACTGCAGCACCTGGTGCCCCTTATGGTTGGGGGTCGCATTGGTGTCAGAATTTCTTTTCCTTTAACATCCTCTGGTCCTGTGAGAGGCAGTGCTGGCCATATGGACCCAGCCGAATACCGCTTCCCCCTGCTGCAGTGGGGGGGAAGGCAAGGGGGAACAAAAGCCTCCTTCTGGTGCAGCAGCTGTGGCTGTGGCATGGGCATATCCTAGCACTGTCCTGTCCCAGCACACAGCGCTTGCCCTACTGCCGCCGTGGCCACCCCAGCCCCACTTTTGTGGGGCACTTTCCCTCGGGCTACATCATTACCAGGTTCTCTAGGCAGGCAGTCCCCAGGCACAGACTGCATCACCTTCCCCTCGTCTAGTCATGGAAACAATAACATGCGCTTGGTGGGGGTCAGTCCCCCAGCTGGGCTTAGAGTAACAGGGAATGGTGTGGCTTGTGGTAGTGCTGCACTGGGTGTCAGTGGCAGCCCAGGGAATACCACGGCATGAGCCTTCCACTGTAGGAACCGGGCATGGAGACACACAGGAGCGGGACAGGGACCGGGGCACAGCGCTATGGAAGCATAGATGCCATGGGAGGTACCGCATGCCCACTCTGTGAGGCCAGGCCAGTCCCTCACCACAGGGAGCACCAGTGCTGCCCCTCAGTGAAGCAGAGGGTCTGTTCATGTGTCGGCCGGGAAGCTCCACAAATCACTGAGGCAGATTTGAAAGAAATATTTCTCGCAAACCAGCAAGGTCACAATGCAACGAGATATTACTCTATATAAAAGTCTGTAGATAATATACGTTGAGATATTACTAGGCATTTGATCCATGTTCTTATATGCAAATTCATACAGTAGTGTAACAGAAATTGTAAGATTTTGGAAGCTATCATTTTCAATGATTCAGTGGAGCCAGTAGTACAACAGAAATTAAGACACAATTAAAAATCGAGAACAGAGAAGTTGTTCAATAATTCTGCAGAATCTGATTAAGTTCTGCCAGAAAATAAGGTAGAATGCAGTTTTCTGCCTTAAAGAAGCATACATTACTGCCTAGTTAAAACAAAGCCTGTGCAAAGAAAACTCAATGTTATTTTAGGCTATTAGATTAGACATAACTGTAAAGCTTACTTTTATAATTTCATTGCTGCTGTTCTTTTGTTCACAGGTTCACAGGTTATTCTGAGTTCGAAGGGACCCACAAGGATCATCTAGTCTAACTCCCAAGTGAATGCCCACCCAGGGATCAAACCCACAAGTGTGGAACCATGGGCACCACACTCCATCCATCCGAGTCTCCCGTCTTCTAGACCATGTGACTGAGTTCCTCATCCAGAATTGTATGACTCAAAGTTCTAGACAATTCTTGCTGATTCTATACTCAGGTTTAAACATTTTTTCTGTGTTCGTATTATCTAGAGTCTGGAAAAAACCTCAGTAAGACCCCACTTATTTGCGGCCCACATCTCTGCAGTTTCAATTGTTCATGACTTATTTTTCAGCAAAAAAGTGGGGTCTGCGCATGCACAGAGAATTCTGCAAACTCAGGTGGCTAATGAATATGTAATGAGCTCATGAATATGTAGATGAGCACCTCTTATTGCCCTTGCCCCCCACAATCCCCAAATTCCCTGTCTAAGGGGAAGGGCGACCACTGCCAGCACCCTGGAGCTGGGACCACTCCATGATGGGTGGAATGCAAGGCAGTGAACCGAAAGAAATTATGGGCGGGCGGTGCAGAGGCAGTGGGGGTCCCTGGGGTGTTTGTGTGGCTGGCATTGTTCTCCACCAGGCTGCAACAGGGGGCTGACATTTTTTCTGTCTGTGCGTGAGAGCAGGAGCAGGGGCCGCCTTCCCCCCACCTCCATGGCCCCCATAGATCTCCACACAGTGCCCTTTGTTGCTGGGGTGGCGAAAGGAAGGCTGACCCCGCAGCTCCCACCTCCCACACCAGTAGGGCAGCACTCGAGCCCCCTCCACGCTGCCCCGGCGACTGAGACTGTGGGATTCTCCAGTTTTCAATCAGTGTGGTACAAGTTTATGTGAGCATGCGGAGGCTGCTGAAAGACCTGCTCCTCACGGTGCAGGAGGGAAGTGGCAGCAGCCACAGTACTGTGCAGGGACAGGGTGGCACTAGGCAGGTGGGCTTGCAGGGCCAGGTGGTCAAGTTCTTGCTGTTTGCCCAGCTTGGAGGGTGGGTTTTAGCCTGCCTGCATTACCTGCTTGCCTGGCCTGCTGTATTTCCAAGCCCTGTGGGGAGCAGGGCAGGGCAGTGGCATTGGTGTGGGGGCACGAGAAGGAAGAAGTGGCTCGGTATCAACAAGGTAAGAGCAGCCATGCCCACCCAGTGCCTGGTGGCAGGGGGGAGGTGCTGGGCTTGGCCGGGCTGTGCCCCTGCCCTCCCTTCCTGCCTGCCAGGCATGCAACCATTTTTTTTTCTGCCTAGACAAAGCACCCCGAGAAGATGTGTTCTGGGCTGCGGGAGGTTGTGGTAGGGCTAGGCTGGCTTCCTCTTTTGCTGGCCTTGGGTCCAGTGGGACCCTTCGAGTGAGCAGAGGCCAGACAGGGTCACCCACAGGCCCTGCACCACCCTCGGCACCTGTTGTGGAGAGAGCTATGGGACCCAGCCCGGACTGGGCCCTAGTCAGTGCCCACCACCCATCCTCCAGATGGTAGGATCCTACATCACAAATAGGGAAGAGCCAAACAGTCCCTTTGTGTGAGGAATGAGGACCCCCTCCACCTCCCCTGAGATGAGTGAGCTCTATGGTAGCCTGACCCATTGAACACCACCCCAGCACCTGAGCAGAAAGTGTCCTTGAGCCCGCCAGGGCTCAGGGGGCAGAGAAGTGCTTTCATGAGTTCCAGCCCCCTACCATGGGCAGGGGCATCTTCCTCAGGTGCTCAGAGCCCCATCCAACCTGGTCTTGAACATTTCCAGGGACGAGGCACAGTTGAATAAAATTTTCTAGTACAGAACAGCCAACCCAACAGAAATGCTGACAGCATTCTCAGAGTCCCTGCATGTCTGCTGCGGTCCCACCTCCCACTGTCTCCCATTGGCTGCCTGGGCACTGCCGCCCTGTGTCATTGGCTGTGGCAGCTGCTGCTCCAGGATGGGATGGGACCGGAGAGGCGGGGTCAGGCACGATGCTGCAGGCAGGATGGGAGGGGGGGAG
>WEKX01013748.1:234693-304729 GCA_013390025.1 Pitta sordida | reverse complement strand
GAAGGAAGGAAGGAAGGAAGGAAATGGTGTCATGTCTTATTTGTTTGCCACAGTGTAACCGAGGTGGAAAAGGAGTAAAAGAAGTTATCCCTTAATATTTGCCCACTGTAAAAACCACAAAAAGACAAAAAGAATGTGTTAGGAACACTGTTTAGTGGCAGCCTTGTCATGGGACCATACAACACTCAATGACATGGTCTAGGCAATGGGAGTCTCGGATGGATGGAGCGTGGTGCCCATGGCTCTAGGGTTGTGGGTTTGATCCCTGTGTGGATGCTCGCTTGGGAGTTAGACTAAATGATCCTTGTGGGTCCCTTCCAACTCAGAATAACCTGTGAACACTGTAGGATTTCTTAGTACATGGTCTGTCAGCACTATTAACCTGCCATGCCAAGATAACAAAGATAACCCACGTTTGCATATTTTTTCTTGGTCCACAGTTAGAAATGAGATTCTTTGAGGGTCTGGAAGTGCTGTTCTGATAAGTATCTGCATTTTTTTAATTCTCTTCCTTTGATCTCCCAAGCAATCCAACTTGTTCCCAAAGATCCCTCTTCAGACCTCTGGCTCCCACACAACGGTTATTTCCAGCAATCCATAAAAAAAAGGGGGAAAAATAGGCTCCTACAGGGATTAAATAAGAGTATAACATAGAAAATACAAAACACACTAAATACTTATTTTAAATTGTAGAGAAGACAGTTTTCATCAAACCTTTTCCAAAAAAATGAAAAATGGACCGATGAAAATATTTTAATCAAATCTAAAAATACTGTTCTTTATAAAACATTGAACTTTTCAAACATAGACAGTTTTAATTTTCAAACTATTCTTCTACCTCAGATTACTAGCAACCTGTCTCATGGCAGACGCTGTAGCTTCACTACTGGTTCCAAAGCAGAGAGAACTTGAGAAGAAATCAACTTAGAGCAAAAACAGATTCTGAGTTAGGGACTGAACTGAAGAAATTGGCTTTGCACGGCTCACCACAACAGTTCTTTAAAGAGACAAAAGGTGAAAGAGGTTTTATTCCAAAAAAGAGAAATATTTTCATTAAAGCTGAAATGTACTGAAAAGGCCATCAAATATAATGTTAATTTAACGAGTGACAAAATCTGACTCTAAATTTCTTGAATTTCAGTTGTCTAATTTGAGCCACAGTATAAACAACAGCACCAATTAGTTAGTTTTCTTTTAAGAAGTCTCAAACCATACCTAAAAGACTGTTGTTCTGTCTAGTTAAACACTCATGCATTAAAATGCTAATAATTAAACTGCTACGACTGACTAATGAACTCTGCCAAGTATAAATGATGGTCTTGTTAGATTCACTGCACAGCAAGGCTTCCTTTGTACTGAAAAAGTTAAAGGTTAAAGAGCTCTTGAAAACAACTAGTAGCATCTAGAAGCAATTACATTTTTTTCCTGGAAAGTAATAGTTGTACAATAATGTTTCAATTCGCACTCCGAAAAAAAAAAATAATTACTATGAGCTCCATTCATCAGAGCAAATCTGCAGCTTTCTACACCATGGCAGGTTGTTAATTTGGCTTCTGCATCCAGCCCACTCAGCCTATAATCCAGCATTTTGCGGAGCCTTTTATTGATCCTGCTCATGGAAACTAAAAGGGCAAAGATTCAAGCTTGACTTGTGATACCTGTTGAGTGGCACTCACTCACATCAGAAAAATGCTATGAGATGATTGAATTTCAAAAGGCTTATGTGGCAGATTTACTTGGATATAGTGTTTATTAGCTAGTTGTCCCTGTGCATTGACTTCCAGACAATACAGTCCCTGGTAAATGCAGGAAACAGAGCTGGAACTTGAACTGGATGCCTGTAAGGAAGGCTGCTCAATTATATCTGTGACCATAGCTATGGTTCTTGACAAATACCACCTGGATGAGAAGACATGGGATTCCAGTGTGGCGCCTCAATAAAATAGTGAATTTCAGAATCAAGACTTTCCTCTGAATCTCACATTCCTGTAAATCAAATAGAATTCCCTCTTTCAAAAATTATTTGATCTTGGATTAAACACTAAAAATAAGTTTCTATGAATCCTAGATGAAATACAACTAGATATCAGGGAAGAAACTAAGAAATAAATGAGCAAGTACAGAAGTACATCTTCCTGTCCATTCAGTCATGTGCTATAAGAAAGCGGCTAAAGATTTCCCTTGGCTCTTCTTGTGTTGCCTGTACTTGAATTATTGAGAGATATGTGCTTTAGAGAAATACTCAGCCAACTTGATTGCTATCAAAATAACTTTTACAATTATTTTACAGATTATTGCTTAGATAGCTTGTACAGTGAACATACTGGATATTGAGAAAAATGTTAGAAAATGATTTTGCACAATCTCCCAAATATGGCAAACTGCCTTCATTGTATTGGAAAATCTTTCCAGCAGCAGATTTACCGTTTGTATTGAAGTGTCTGCTTTTCTATGCACGTTTGCTTTTAAATACTGCTGTGGAGTTCTGAATATGAAATTATATATATAATTATATATAGAAATATATTCTCTGGGATTTAAGAAAGTGCAGTTAATTATTACTCTACTTCCACAGAATGTACAGAGTTTGGCTTAAGGTGTTTATACACATTGAGGAATGAAAATGTGCCAATTTCAAGTCCAGAAATGCAGTAATCCCTCAAATAGGGCAGGGGGATGGGTCTGGAAATATGCCGCGATAAGTGAAATCCGCGAAGTAGCAGTAAATAGAGTAAACATGGGTTAGATTTAATTTTTCAAAACCACCGTGCCATTCTCAAACTCTGAGGAAGGAGGATGTTGAGCCAACTAAACAAAAGGCAGAATTCCTCAACAAGAGTTGTTGGGTGTAAGACTCCATTTGGCTGGAGAGCTAATGGCTCTTGATGGGACAGGGGTGGAGTGTTCTTTTGGGCTCTTTTTTCCTTTTCTCCTTGTTACTGTTTTTTTCCTTTTCTCCTTGCTACTGTTTGTTCGTATTTTTTTTTTCAATATGTATATATATATATAAATCATTGTTGCTTCCTTTTTCTGCATTTTTTGACCGGAAGACTCTTTGATGCCAAAGGTTTAGTAAAGTAGAGAAGGAGGTTTTTTACCTTCCACTTCAGGAAGGTTCCCATATTCACTGGAATGTATTGTTCCAATCTAGGACAAGCTGCTAAAGCAGGAAAAAAACCCCATGATATATTGGAGCCGCAAATAATGAAGTACAAAGCAGCGAGGGATCACTGTACTACAAAAAAAAGAATTGATTTTAATTTTGTCACTGTTAAGAATTAACCTATATACATATTTAGCAACCAAACAACATGGCTTTATACTATGTGCTTCCCTGTGGCTTGTGGAAATAATTATAGTAACTATGTGCACAAAGGATAGCTGCATTCTTTGGATGATATTAAAAATACCAGTGAGTCACAGATATTACATCCAAGAGATCCACCATATCCATCAGTGGAAGCAAACCACCTGCTATTTTTCTTTAAGATAATTCTACTGAGAAGAGCTTCCGAAAAGGCAAGGAATGCATTAAACTCACAGTTCTGAGGAAGAACTTGTGTGCAACATTGAGCCAATGACTCTGGGAGCCAAACACTCAACCTTACACAGTCAATACATCAGCAAAGAAATATCATTATTCTTAAGTTCATAGAGAAGCTTGTAGCATTGATATAAAACAGGCAGGTGAGAGATGATTGATAGCCGGCTACCAATGTGAATTTTCTTAGAAACTCTTCTGGAAATGAACCTTGTGAATGTGCCTCTTTTTCTGTGCAATACTGGAAAGCACGAAGGAGGTAGATCTTAGAGGCACCTTCATTTGTATGATGCTCTTAAACTTCTTGCATGGAACTGGGAAACTGGGTGAGGGAGCTTTGAATACATGGAATGTCTGGAAGATCTCAGCAGCCCTCTGTTATCAGGTTTTTTTCCTGTCTACAGATTTCCCAGCTGTGGTCTGATACACCCAGTACAGTTGACAAACTGTAAATAAAAGGCCTTTTCTCCACACATTTGAAGCCGATAGGAGATAGAAAACACATAGAATCTACTTTTATGATCCAGTGACTCGATTGGTTGATGACAAAAAGGCTGTGGATGTTGTGTACTTGGACCTTAGCAAAGCCTTTGACACGGTTTCCCACAATAAGCTTCAGGAGAAACTTGTGAAACTTGGGCTGGAAAGGAGCATCTTATGCTGGGTTACAAACTGGTTAGAAGGGCGAGCTCAGAGGGTGGTGGTGAATGGTGCAACATCGGACTGGCGGCCAGTCACCAGTGGAGTCCCACAGGGGTCAGTGTTGGGCCCAGTACTGTNGACCTCTTCTTCCAGGCTGACGACACCAGAACGAGAGGGCACGGCCTCAAGCTACGCCAGGGGAGGTTCAATCTTAACATTAGGAAGCGGTTTTTCACAGAGAGAGTAATCGCGTATTGGAATGGGCTGCCCAGGGAGGTGGTGGAGTCACCATCCCTGGAGGTGTTTAAGAGAAGACTGGACGAGGAGCTTAGTGACATGGTCTAGCAGGGAGGTGTAGGGCTGGATGACGTTGGGCCCCTTCCGGCTCGGAGTGGCCTGCTAGACTGTGAGGGATCTAGGTTGGTGTTATGCTCTGCGATGTGCTCTCGGTCTCCTCACGGGTGCTAGATGGTGAGTTGGACTAGATGATCCTTGTGGGTCCCTTCCAACTCATAATATTCTGTGATTCTGTGATTCTGTGATACTTGGTCAGCATCTTATAGTCAGGTGTCCAGGAAAATATCCTGAAGTCCAGCAAACAGAGTAATTTGGATTTGCCTTTTTATACAATAATAGGCTTAAGACTCATCAAACAAGGTCTTTGAGCTGTTCCTTATCCATACTGCTGGCATCCTGAAATGAACAATAGTGTTGTGTAGATCTTAGTGTGGACATTAAACCAAAAAATATCTTTTAAATGTTAGACACACTGAATAAAGGAGAAATATCTGATACCAAAATACAAACTCACCAGAAGCCATTGGTTTCAAAACTGACTTAATCAATTTTTGGCTTAGTTTTGCCTTGAGAAAGTGGGAAAAAATAGCAGAAATAAACTCTAACCATAGAACCATGCTATGCAAGAGGAGGTAGTAAAGATGCAGAGAGTATTTGAAGGAAAAGTTATTAGTCAAATATTGCTATTCAAGACCTAGTGCGTTGGCTTGATGGAGAAAACACTTCTAGATGCAGGTATCTACAGTATAAAATGTATTTTACTCCTTCCTTTTTCTCATCTTCCAAAGAGTTCTCTCTCTAACATGACAACAGATGCATCAGCTAGGAAATAGTTCGCAAAAACAACAACAATAAACAGAGTCAACTTTTATACTGAAAAAAAAAGCGCATTATAAGTACTAGAGAAAAGTTTTGTGAATTCAGGCTAGCCTTTCAAACATTCAGACCACCCCTAAAATAGCAACTACAGTTCACAGGGGCCAGAGCTACACAAATTCCAGCTCTCCCTATGTGGTAAGTCTAATACTTTCTTTTCTTATGCTTTAAGGACTTCAAATAGGGTTTGTGCATTTGACTCCTTTTATCTCTTTCATAGAGTTCTCTCTGCTTTTAAATCCCTAAGTATCTCTGTCCTCCCCCTGCCATTCCTTAACAGATCCAGGACAGCACAAATAATGCCTCTTGGCTTTGAACACATCATGGCAAATTTCACTGACAGAGGAAAGATGTATGAGCAGTTATCTGGGATAGTTTTACACCAATCCATCTATTGTCCGCTATGTTCACAATCTTGGGCTGGAATGAATTTCAGGCAAAGTGCATCCCTCACAGACCACTTAAAAACAGAATAGGTTCTGTCTGAGGTCTCTGTCCTATCTGATGCTAAGCACCTTACTGCTTCAGGACCTCAGTGAGAAATACGTATTTCCCTTAAATTTCTCCAGGGCTGCATAAGGCTTTGTCTCCGGACAATGAAAAGATGACAGGAAGATGGCAACAGTTTTGGTGCCTAAAATCCTCCACAAGTCTAGGAGAATAAATGACCCTATCTGCATAAAAGGATACCAAATCACTATGTAGAAATGAAGAAGGAAATATTTAAAAGGAAGGGAAGAAACCCCTTCTTAAATGATGACCCCACAGGTTTCTCCTTTGATTCTCCTATCAGGATCTACCCACAGGGGTTTTTTTTGGAAGGCAATGCTTGAAGGCACTCACCTGATTAAAGCTGCACAATTTTGACCTGCATCTGTAGGACTGGGGCTTTTGTAAGATATTTATGAGAGAGGCTTGTATTTCTTCTTCTGTATGGTGCCTGTCATTCTTTTGAGCATGGTATAAAACAAAAACTAACCACTACAGTCATTTACGTTTTCTAGGTATTCTGTTTAATCAGTGCAGTAAGACATAGACTATTTGGTGTCTCCATAGTACTGTACTTGCATACTTTGCCATAAATTTTAGCCTTTGGTGAGAAAGACAATGGTTATAAAAAGCCAGTCACTGCTCTGCTATTATAATTCCAAATGCAGAAATTCTGTGTTTCAGCTAAGACATATTTGCATAATTTTAAGGCTTGAATTGTAAAAAAAGTGACACGCCTGCAGTTTATTCTATGAAACATTTGAAAAGTAGAGCAGATTTTTACAAACACTTTTGTAACACTGTATTTTTAAACTTGCAGTTCATTAGCGAAGAAAACAGAGCTCATGTAATGAGGGATTGCTATAAGTAGACTTAATATATTCTAGCATTTAAATATTATTGTTGATCATAAAATATTAAATGCCCTTTGGTTTCAATCCTCTTATTGAAAGCAGTAAATTTATTTTTCTTGAGTGTGGCAAGAAAGTTTGAACTGAAATGGAAATGCTTAACAGACTCTCTGCATATGTGCACACAGGCGTGTGATGAAGACATGGGGCATTTTCCCCAAAGCTTCAATTTCAACTTACTGATTTGTTATCATTGTTCATTAACTATGTGGTTGACCTGAGATGAGCCTGAAGGATTACAGAATATTTGTTTAACTCTTTAACAGAAGCTTATAAAATAATAGTATTTGTTAAACACCTCTGGTTTCCCTCCCATCACAACTGTAATCTGAAGACATTAAAGGACTGGATGGGTTGAAGGGATGCTTGCTTGGGTCAGATGTGTCAGCTCAGCTCGGTTTGAATAGGTAACCCAGTCCACAGTGTAACTACATTAAAGGGAGTTTCTGAGAAACCACTGTCAACCGTCTGATTTCATGCTGATTTGCTTCTGGATGGGAGCTGCTGTTTTTCATTGGGTGGTCGAGTAGCTGGGATAATCAAATTCATGTCACCTGCAACCAAGGGTGGAATGAAAAGCATGACTAAATGGGGAGGAAAACCAGGGTAGTGTTTCAGTGTCACCTATGTCCTTAAAATACTGCTTACGCTTGCGATTACATTTGATGTCTCTGTAGTTTCTCATGGGAACACTGGCAATTTAAAGCTCACAAAAGCAAGGCCTGCAAAAGCTATGCAGAGAGCAGAGCCTTGAGGTACTGTTACTTTGCCTGAACATCACCAGTCTAGAGTACACTTCAACAAGAGGGAGGATGTGTGTCATTCCTCCTCCTGCTCAGCAGCCCAAACCCCAGTGATTTTTGCTGTGTGGACCTGTTTGGACAGGATGAGTGATGCAGCCCCGACTCTGGCTATAAAGTATTCTTTACCAGTCTTTCCAAATGACTTTACACTATCTTCTGCTGTTACAGAGAGGCAACCTACTTTCTACTACTTGATAAAAGAAAAAAAAGAGTCTCATATCTTGAAAGAGAAAAGAGCTCCAAAAACTCAACACTTGAAGCCTGTTAGAATAAGAACATACCATATGGAAATTATCTGCATTGCTTCTGTCAGGATCTAGCAGATATCATTAGGTCAACAGGCTTGGCTGCTCAGGCTCCTCTGCTTGCACTTTCTCTGTTAGATGAGCACGAACACAATCTACATTTTACCTGCCATGCTGCAAGTTGTACCAGCCCATAACACCAAGGAGAGAATTAAGAGCCAGACCCCAAGTTTCCTGCTACAGCAGGTCTGATCTCTTGTTCCAGATTTCAACCAGACTGGGAGCCCGTGCCTCCTAACCTTGCTTCTCCAGGACCACAACTGGACACACAAAGAATTCAGTGGCAGTGTCTCTCAGGTAGAAAGGCATTTTTGACAGCGAGGTAAAAACTGAAAACAATTTCAATTTATAGTTTCAACATGGGCTTAAACAATGTCTTATAGACCTTGCGTGTGTTAGGACTGAACTCAGAATTTACCCAAACCAATATAAGGAGACGGACCAGGACAAGTGTTTGTCCAGAAACAGACTTTTAGACCTTCTTGAAAATAATTCATTGGTAGTTGAGCGTTCCTTGCTAGTTAAAGAGGTACTTCCTTTCTAAGTCCCTTTATTAGTTTCCAGAAAAAAAATTATTCCTCTAGGCTGATACTTTTGTAGCTTTTGGAAAGTTTGGTAAAAATCCATATGGCTGGTTAAGAGCATGCTTAAAGAAATGTTTCAGATGTTAAACTTGTGCTAGGGTAACTGAAAACAGTTCAGACTTGGCATGTAATCTCCAGTGAGAAATGTGGGTTTGGATAAGTTGGAAAAAAAATTGGTTCAGAAAGAAAGGAGTTATAAACAAGTGGAAATCGTATGCTTCAGTTATCCAGATGTATGCCAGGCAAGCATAGACGTCTGGATATCCACATGCTGAAATAAATGCATCTGTATTTATTTAAATGTGTGATGTAATGTTCATGTGCAAACATCTCAGTAAATGGTAGGCATGTTAATTTTTCCCATCTCACAAAACAAATATAGACAATACATGAGATATACATGTATGTCTGGCTGACCAACAGAATGACCCAGAGCTCTTGGACGCCAATGAAAAGACTGTTCCTGAATGTAATGGAATATGGGTCAGGGTCCAATGCCCTACAATCCTGTTCCTCCATTAAAAAATAGAAAGGGTAAATACACATGTAAAATGTTAAAAACCTCATCAGCCCTTAAAAGTTTCCATTACACTATCTCAGATAATAGTCGTTGCCAACTCTGATGAATTAAACGTTTCCACAGCCAGCAAAAGCTGTTCAAAACCTAAACTGTAATATATGGTTTTCTTGATTCAGAATTTCAAAACACAACCTTTTAAACAGAGGTTCAATCACCAAATCCACAGGAGAAGTAGCTCTGGGTTTTCTTGCTGAAAATCCAAATTACTTGGGTGCCAAATCTTCATACACCCAAAACTGGTGTTGCTCCACCAACTTCAGCAGAGCTACGCTGATTTACACCAGCTGCATGACTGGCCCATAAATTTTTTCAGTTGATCTGGATTATTTTATATATTATATGAATTTTCTTTATGGATTACATGGCAAACCATTTGTTCTCAGCTTCAATAATGTCAGGCTCTGTGAATTTATTTTAATATGGGACCATTTGTGTGGTTCTATTATTACACAAACAAATACATTTGTGCTCACAACACAAATTTTACTGCACATCCTCACATTTATGCACTCATAGACATCCTAGCAGAAGAATTACTATCGCTCCATCTCTCCATAGGAAGTCAGATATTGATGTGAAAGAGTGAAGACGCAGCTGCTGTGGGAAACAAAGAACTGAATGTCAAGCTGTTGGTAATGTAAAAATTTCCACCGTAACACTGTGGTAAGTGTAATTCTTTGCATGTAGATATGTTAGTGGGGTTTTAAAGTTAATCATGCATGTTATTATTCATCATGGAGGTAATGCTGGACACTTCACTTAGCACTTTGACACAAAGGTAAATAGATTCCAAGGATGCCGAGTAGTGGGATAATGAGATTTTATTAAATCTGTCATCTTTCCCTCTTGTATTGGCACTTACTGCAGATCCCTTTTTCTCTTCAGTGTTTTGTTTGCAATAGCTCAGGGTTTGGATTTATTGTGGGGTCAGTGAATACACTCAGGCCTTTCATCACTAAGCCCCAGGGACATGTGCAGCAAGGTGTGCAGGCACCTCCACAGAGCCTGCTCCAGGCAGGACAGACACCCTGCTTGGCACAGGGTGATTGGAGCTGCAGGGAAATATCTTCTCAGCAGCTCAGGAAAAAGTGATGCGTCTGTCCAGCTACACACACCCATTTAGGATGAAAGTAAATAAAACAAATTTACATTGTATTTAAAGAGAATATATGAAGAATTGATTCCTGATGCCTTTTGATAAATATAGAAGCATGGAGAATTCAACAGCAGTTTGCTTAAAACTGCCCTACTACTTTCTCCTGCTTTTTCTGTGATTAAATGTGTTTAATTTGTGTTATTCATTTATTTATTCTCAATAAAACATTTATCATAAAAATTTTAAACTCAAGCGCAACCAGAGGAAACGTAACTAACTTTCACAAGAAAGAAACTCTTAATCCTGCTCTCAAAACCAGTGCAACCATCTGATAACATCCTCCTGAATCCAAATTCAAGTAGTTACAGGCTGAGACTGAGGTATATGGTCTGGCAAATTGGCAGAGCCTGAGAGCAGTTACCAGCACCTGCCCAGATGGTACCTATCTTTGCTTTTATAAGCCTCACTTTCATTTACAGTTTTCTAGAAGAGAAAGTTCAAAGCAGCAACAACTATTTAATATGTGTAGACTTTGCTCTATATGCCAGAGAAATTAATACTAAAGAAATTTCCTCAGTTGTCTCAGAATGGGAGTGCCATTTAAAAATCCAGCCGGACTATCAGCCCTGTTGCCTTAATACCCACAGGCTTTGTGGCATTGAACACATGTAACACACCACGAGGCAAATGTAGCGCTGCTCACACAGTGCATGGGGAAACTGAGGCACGGAGAGGCTGAACAGAGTGGATGGAGCTGGACAAGAGTAGCTGTGCCTGTGTAAGGACATACAGCCAGGTCAGCCAGGTTCCCAGGGGCAGCTCTAACCAGCTGGCTGGACTTTCCTCTCCCAGACTGCAATATCTGCTGGAGCACAAACAACACAGAGGATGGACCATCTGCCCGCTCTTCCACAGAGAGGTCAAAATAAAGGCAAGGCTTGCAAGGGTTAAAGGCTATGAAACTCAACATTAAACAGCCCAACAGTTCCAGCAAGGGTTAAGACGAGCCTGTGACACCGGCAGACACAAAGGGACTCTCCTTCTGTGCTACATATGTAGATGGGTATTAAGGACATGCATCTCTCCTCATCTAAAATCATGAATTTTTATGAAGTAAGCCTTGCATTCCCATAATTCAGTAGGGTGCACTTTGCAGACCCTAAAGTGCTGTCACTACAGAAGGTTTCATTGCTTGCACCTGCTAAAACATTTGAGGTATTTGAGAGGCAGTGAAACACATTTGCTTTTCATTTTATCTGACTTTGAAAATCTTTGAAGTGTTTAATAGTAGTCCAGAAAAGATTTCTGCCTCTTAATCATTTACTTGTAGGGCACATTCTCCACTGGTAGCCTGTCAGGCAGAAAACGAGTTTAGCCCAGTTTTATTAAGTGCCACATGCCGAGTCAGTGTTCATTAAAGGTGTTTTAAGGTTTGAATTATGTAATTTATGAGAAAAAGAAATACAAAATTCCATTGTTTTATTAATATGCAGCACAGGATATACTGCTAATAACATACTTTTTAAACAGAAGTTATATTAAAAAAATGCTTTTATAGGGGGCTACAGATAGGCTTTTAAAAATCTCTTTTTCCCTGTTCAATAAAATTCAAACATTTTAATTCAATCAGCATAGATCTGAAAAAAGGAACTATTCTTAACCTCTCCTTTCGGTCACTTTTCTTTACATACTTTGCAGACAAAGGGGGAGAAATAAAAAAACTATTGGAAATCTTTTTTTCCTTTCTTAATGGAAGTGACAGTATATGGTATTAAAATCAAGCCGAAGCTGAAGGCTACAGACAGATGTTAATTCGCCTTTTAAACAGAACACAGCCAGAAAAGAACAGAAATGGTAAAGGGAAAAAAAAAAAAAGAAAAAGAAAATAAAAATTCCACATTATAACCCCAGGAGACTCTACTTTTCAGAATTATTTTAAATTGCCCCCCAATACGCACAGCTAATGGGATATTTTTAATTAATTGAGGGCTTAATTCAATCTTTTGGTAGCCCATTAATCTATTTTTACAGTTAACATAGTTTTAATGTTGTAAATAGATTTTTCTCAAGCATATGAGAAAAGCAGAACATATGAAATATAAGAAGGAGTAGACTTTTCTTTCCAGCCTATCTGGCTGAAGTTACCTGAGCCCAGTCCTGGAAGTCCAAGATGGGTCTGATCCTGTAGCTGGCGCTGTCAGAGAATCTCCCTGTCCCCTGAGACAGGATCACATCAGCCGTGGGATCTCCTCACCCTTTCTCTCTAGCAAAACTCCCACGAGCATCCCATAGTTTTCCTTAAAAAAGAGGTTGTGGGAGGCCTGTGGAACCAAGACCTGAGTTTAATACGAACTTTTATTGCCATGGGAAAGTCCTAGTTATCCAAATTTACACCAAACTGGAACTCATTAACCCCTTCAAGGCAGGCCAGGCTGCAGTTCATGCATTGCCAGGTTTATTTCATTTAGTTCTGTTTAATTTATTTCATTACTTTGCCATTTACTGACGCCCTGGCAAATCTTGGGAACAGAGGAACACTGGTCCTTTGGGATGTATGTGTTGTGTCCTTGAGGCTGAGCTGCCGGTTGGCTCAGGCTGTGCAAAGTGGAAAGAGCTGGTACCCACAATCTGTGCTACTGGAAAGCTTAAAAAACCCCCCATGCATTTTCAATGCAATGCAACTCACTAATTTTGGAGTCCCATGTGATTAATCCTGCTCATATTTTCTAATGGGATGATTATGTGGAATCTTATCACAATTTATGGAGAGGGATGTATTAATGTCAGAATTTCAAGGCTTGGCTATTCCAACAAATGAACTCTGTCTGTACCTCATACACAGCTGATGTGAAGGATTGATGCTCTGTACAAGGGATACTGAGAGGCAATAATTGCCAAAAAGCTTCAAAATATGAAGTTACTAACACTGAATAATTGGTCATAAGAAATGGTATAGCAAATACAGGTGTGGTACCAAACCAACTTGAATAAGGGTAACAATTATACTTGAGCACAATCATTAATTTTTAAATTTAAGTTAAGAAGAGGGGAAAACTCATAACTGTATCAAGAATTTGTTTATTTGATCCAGAGTAACATTTTTACTGAACTCTCTGGAAGCATGAGCCAACAACTGTTAAAAACCCCTTGCCCTGCAGAAAACACACCTTTAAAAAACCTATTTGCTTTGAATGAAATATTATTTTTGGTGAGTCCTCATTTTATGGCAGACACATGCTTGTAAAAGTTGCCATTGTTTGTGTGGAAGGTGTGAGGAAAAAATTACTAGGGGAAAAACTGGCAGATGCTTTGCCTTACAGCACCCCAGTTGTTTTAGGGGTGGCTTCTCCAGCCCTGGCTCTCCTCAGGAGTTATTGGCACATGCAGCCTCGCTGACTGCAGCACTTGGGAAATTTGTGAGCCAGAGCAGTGCATTAACTTTTGCTCCAGCTCTAAAGTACAGTTGTGAGAGATGACCTCCTTAACCATTGAGGGAGGCTCCTTTTGGGAGGAAGTTTAGCAACATAGCAGTTGTGCTGCCATCACTTGCTGCAACCAACTGGAGGTGTAGAGGTGGGAGGAAGGACAAATGAGTCTGCTGCTTCTTCTTTTGAGACCCGCAGAGTGTTCTACATGTTGCGGCCACGTCCATGCCTGCCTGGGAAGGATCCTTCCCTTGGGCACATACATAAGGAGCAGAGTACTTATCTGCCAGGCTCCTCACCTCATCCCCAGAAGATGGGAGCACTCCTTACCTCTCTGAAGTTCATAGGGAGAAGGTGTTTTTAATTCTAGTGGAGGAACTAGCTATTTCAGTTTTATTGCAGAATCATGCTAGTAATGCATCCAGATTACTGCAGCTCATAGTAAGGAAGTCAATTTATAATGACTTTGCCATTGTCCTGTTGCTAATGTGCCACATTTGATTCTCCTCAGCTGGCTTTGAAAGGTCTCTTTGAGGAAGGAGGAGATAGCACCCTTGCTTATGAAAAAGGCAAATTATACCCAGGGGCAACATTGCTGCACAACAGGAAAAGGCCAGCCTCCTCCCAGGAGACATGGCCTCAAATTAAATGCAAGTAATTTCCTGACTAACCTGTGATTTCTATCTGGTTGTGGCTTCTGGCATACAGCTAAATCTCCAGTTCTGCTGCTCTGTTCAGCAGGTCTCACATGTGCTTTCACTTTCATTTCTAAACTTTAATACAGAACAGCCCATCCACACAACCTGCTGCTCAGGCAGCAGGGGCCGAGGATGCTGGCTCTGGGTTGTGCAGCCAGAGGCAGGAGCAGGGATTGTCTGGGTGTCAACCCACAAGAGAGGTCCCTCAGCCACAATAGCGAAGTGGCAACAGAGGAGTTGGGAGTGGAGGGAAGGGCACCAAACTCCTGTGAATGGTTCCTCCAGGTCCCATGTGCCATGCAAGAAGGTTTTGTCCCTTCCCTGTCACCAGCCTAAAAGTGGTGGAGCTACTGAAGTCATTGGGCTGGTAGAACCTATTGGCCAGTAACTTCTGCTCTAGAGTGGGCAGGTCTCCATTGAGAAAATCACTGCTATTAGGTCAAAGTGACTTTTGTAGAGCATCGTCTAAGGATTCAGTGGCAGTTTGGAACGGTGAGAGTCCCTGAGCTGTCCTGTGGCTGGCCAGACATTGGTTAGCGGGGAAACATCTCGGGAAGCGGATGAGCACTGGCGGATTCCACGGAGCGTGTGATGCAAGGAGAGAGCCTTCAAGAATAACACAAATTGCATTCAGCCTTTCTGTGGTTACTTCTAGGAGCAAGCACAGCCAGGAAGGAAGGAAGGAAGGAAGGAACACAACAGCCTGGAAGATCCACTGGGCAAGCGATGACTGATTTACTTTACTAGAAGTATTCTACCATGATTTATCCCAAATACCTGTCTTCCTCTTGTGTTTTTACAGCTTTTGGGGATAATTTCTGTGGACAATGTAGCACTTTTGTATCGGGAGCTATTTGTTCAGTAGATCATCTGTATATGGGCTACAGACATCACTGAAATGATGTACATAGAATTAGGGTAAATCAAATGGCTGGTCATCTTTTAAGTAATCAGTATGGTGGTTGAAAAGCCCATGCTAATAAATTCAAGAACACGCCAGAAGCATCTCTAGAAACTATGTGAAGTTGAAACTAATCTATGTGTGTTTATGGTAAAAAAAGATAGCAGCTCCTTTACTGCTCCCTGATACCAGAAAAAACGTTAAGTCATCATAAAATGACTTATTTTTTTCTTAATTAATTTAGATTTTAAGGAACTGTAGGTTCAAAAAGCATTAGAACATCTCTGATGTATTACTCACATAAAGCTGGAGAAAGAAGCAACATCAATTTTTTAACATTTAAGGCCCAGGATAGACTGATTATTTTCATGCTGGTTTTAAAATTTCATCTGAGAGTAATGTTTTGCCACTGTTCATTTTTTTAACCTAAATAATTAATCTCTACTGTGTATTCTGCCATAGCAGCAAAAGCATTACCTCCACTAGTAATAGTAGAATCTCTACTGGTGTGAGTAAATTCATACTGGTCACCACAGAGAGTAAAGCTTGTACTATAAAGAGTCTATACCAGTTTTATTATGCTGATATAATCAAAATAATAAAACCTGCGTGTGTAAATGATAAGGGATATTTGTGCCATTTGTTGAGAAATTGGCACAGGAACAACAGTGAATGAAATACATCTGGGATTGATAACCTAATTCATATAGTAAATAGCAGGTTGCACATATTTAATCAATTGGAGAATTATTACATGCGTAAGTAGATACTCTGTGGGGAGGGAAACTTACACTTGATGCACAGGTTTTAAATGGTTGGTCTGCTCTTGATTTTGTTTGTGTGAAAATGTCAAGTGAGAGTGTTTTTTGGATTGGAGGATTCTTTTTAATTTCTAAAATAATCCGTCTATACTAAAAAGCAGAGAATTTGATTTTGATTTACTGCTATTCAAAATATGTTCCCTTCTAATTATCTCTCTCTTTGGCTCAAACGAACTCCAAAATCCAAGGCGAAACAGGTAAGGGTGCAAATTTCATCCTCACTTGTGATTACAACCTGTGAGAATGATCAGTTAAGGCAAGGTTTCTTCACAGGATTAAAAGTAGATACTAATCTGGTAAAGTTCAGAAATACTTTAATGCCCCCAGGCAGTGCTTTTTGTTTGTAAGAAAACTGAACAATAAAACAGGTTTTTGTAGGAAACTTTTGCAAAGAACATTTTCCCATTAATTTCTGTGGGGAACATGCCTCAGGTGTTTCAATTATTGCTAATGCTTTTGCTACAAAAAATTTTAGTATGTTACAAGACATATATAGCTAAATATATATATATAAAAAAAGAAAAGACAAAAGAAAATACTTTTTCTTAGTCTTTTTTTTTTTTTTTTGATAGTTGGGCTGAAACTTTGGATGGGGCGAACTTTTGTTTTTTGATGTAATGTCCCTGTTTACAACAGAAACACTGGACGTTTCATCTTCCCGCAGCATCGCTTCTGAGGAAATGCCATAGCGTTGTATTTACAAGATACCCCGAACTGTCAGTTTCCTTGAAACACAATGTATTTAATACAAAGCCATTAAGCCTTGTAAAACTGTCAAAAATGTAAATGACACTTGTAATAAAACCTCGTCGCGTGACCGGCCCTGGCTAATCAGGGCTGATGGTATCACTGCAGCTGATCACGGCGGGTGCTACGTACATTTCGACAGCTTTATGACCTGCGTGGATTTGTGTTATTAAAATTGTACAGTTTTGTAAGGAATTTGGGATTTAATAAAGCAGCAGAGAAACTACAAAAGGGACAATATATCCCACTAAAAATGAGCCAGGCTTTTTTTTTAAAAAAAACCAACAACCACCAGATACAGAGCGTGAGCCTGTGCGTGTGTGTGCGTGCATGGGAACAGGGAAACCAGGAGAGGTTCTCCTTTCCTAACTCACACAGGGCATGGGCCGCTCGTATAAACCACTTTTATGTATTTATAGCTCGGCAAATACCTTGCATCTGTGAGACCATAAAACAAATTACAATGTATCCAATTGCTTCAAGGTGGCGAATTGTGCTTAAACTTAATGACTTGTACAGATTATAGGAGAAAGAGCATTACCTGTTTAATGTCTTTTTTAATAAGTAATCCCCAAACAAGTATAGTAAATGGGAGGTTGGGAGTATGTTTTGGTTTGTTCTTTTTTTTCTTTCCCCCCTGCCCCCCTGAGATGCAAACAGAACAGACCCTCACTCTAGTGAATGCAAGGTAATGCACCCTTTTATTTATTTTGCAATCCTTGGAACAGCTCCCCAGAGCACAAACATGTCAGAAAAGGAGAGACGAGGATACATATTCTCCAAAAAAATCTATAAATTCAACCTAATGGGGCAGATATCAGAAAAATGTGTTGGATTGAAGGCACATAAATCACCCCTGGTTTCCTGGCATGAGCTGGCACTGCGTGCCTTATATTTCAGCCAAATTATTCCATTTGTTTCTGAAGATATTTTAATCCCTCGTGACCTCAAACTTCCCGTGAACCAGGGCCTGAACAAAAGGCCGCCCACTGTCTTTGCAGTAAATCTGTTGTCTCCCTTCTCGGCCCGCAACCTGGGATCATAGATCACCCTTGCACCGCAGCTTGCTTCAATTTACTCAATTAACTCGGGTAAAGCACTTGTAAGTTTGCAGATGTTGCTTTATTATCAGGGCCTAAAATGTACACGAGGGTTCAGGAGCCCGAGGTTACGGGGAGGTTGTGTGGAGGGGGAGGGAGGCACAGCCTCCCAGCCGCTGCCTCGGGGCGGGTGGCCACAGACCCTGTGCCCTGACCATCTTCTCATAGCCCTGCTGGGCTACCCAGTGTTGTCCTGGGGGCTACCCGATGTTATCTGGCTTCTCCTAGGATAGGAGAAGTCGGTATTCCACCTCAAGATAACATTGTGATTAACAGATGTTTAATTGTGCCATTCATCAAACGAAGAACCTGCCTTAAAGTCGGCGAGGCTAAGTAAATTATTTCCAACCCTGCAGGTGTTGGACTGGCAGCTCTATTACTCTTCTGAAAACGGGCTTTAGAAGATTTTTATATGAAAAGATAATTTATTTCTGTGGGGGCTTTTTGCAAGGGCATGCAGTGATGGGACAAGGGGGGATGGGTTTAAACTGAAAGAGGGAGGATTTAGGTTGGATATTAGGAAGAATATTAGGAAGAAATTATTTATTGTGAGGGTGGTCAGCTAGTGGAGCAGGTTGGCCACAGAAGTTGTGGATGCACCATCCCTGGAAATGTTCAAGGCCAGGCCAGATGTGGCTTTGAGCAGCCTGGTGTCAGTGAAAGGTGTCCCTACCAATGGCAGAGTGGTTAGAACTGGATGACTTTAAAGGGCCCTTCCAATCCAAACCATTCTATGATTTTATGATTATGTCTTTATTTATGTACTTTTCTTTAGGTTTGGATCCAGTCTTCCTTCATCTTGCATGCTGTGGAGGGACAGGAAGAAAACTAGTTGCCCTCCCACCACATCATCCAGATAAATTCGTGTGTCATATCATTTAATGACTTCCTATGAGCTGGTAGCTATGAGGTAGAGGGCAAATGTAAGAGAAAATCTTACATGGGTGGTATGGAAGAAGAAGGCTCAAGTGTTGCAGTTCCAGTGTCTGGCATGGGGTCAGGAACTCCAGATGTTTCACTGTCTGCTGGTCTAAGGCTACGATCTGTGTTCATACCTGGTTATATATGGATTTTTATTTTCAGTTCATGTGATTTTCTCTACTTTTCAGCTTCCACTTTAATTCTTCAGTTGTCCCCTAAATCTCAATCAAAAGTATTGCAGAAAGTTCTTTTTACCCTGGACACATTTCGTCCATGGGACACAGCTAAAATTGTTTCTTGCATATTTTCTTGCATATTCTGCAGAACATCTTCAGCTTGTATTACACTTGAGGAGCAGATGGGGTTTCTGTGTGCAGCAAATTGCTCACTAGAGAGAATAACAGCAGCAGCAACACCAATGCCAACAGCTCACAGAGTTTACCTTGCTGGTAAGTCTCCATGATCACAAGGCAATTGATAAAATGTTACATGATAAT
The DNA here is from genome assembly GCA_013390025.1 of Pitta sordida. Classification (NCBI taxonomy): domain Eukaryota; kingdom Metazoa; phylum Chordata; class Aves; order Passeriformes; family Pittidae; genus Pitta; species Pitta sordida. The sequence continues at coordinate 285,495 of WEKX01013748.1, read as the reverse complement.
GCTTTTTGGGATCTGTGTGTCACTTACAAGTATGTCAGATAAGACCAAATCTATGGAACAACAAGAGCAGGAAAAAACCAAACCTGTGTTCCTGGGTATCTTTCATCCCTTACAGGATTCAACCCATGCACAGTATGCTGATAGTTTTAAAGTTTCTTAGCTTTGCAGGCGTCTTTTTCAGGTTGTGTTGGGTTTTAAACGGCTTTGGCACATAAAACAATTTCTAATTGAGCAGACTGGGATGAGTTAAGTGAGATCAGATTCCACTGGTTTCTCCTGAATCATCTGAACTGAAGCTCAAGTTTGATAAAAAGCCAAATTTTCAGTCCTCTATTTCCAGTATCTGTAATGCTTTAAATGTAGAAGCCAAACTAAATCTCAGGGGAAGTCACATGGCTCACAATGTGGATGCGAATGTCTTCATATAATTTTTGGATAATATTTTGTGTGTGAAAGTCTCTCAAACTCTTCTCAGTTTTTAACTTTCATAAGAGAGTCTTTAATTACTCTTTGAATATGCCATTACATTTCTTTTTCTACTCACTACATTTTTTTAAAATAGTGGTCTGTTTTGTCTCTGTACATAATGGAAGTTAATAAAATATGTGCCAGAAGCCAAAAATATGATGAGCTACAAGGCATATTCCAGACTGTAAGGAAAAAGAAGAAAGAACTGGCCTGTAATTCCACGGTTTGTCAGTATTTTTCCTTAGAATAGATATTACTTGTAGTCTGTTCTCCCCAAAATACCTGGCCTAAATCTAAGTAATTTGCCCCCTTTATAAATTTGTAGCTCAGCAATTTGTGCATATTTGAAATCTGCCCACTGTGCCAAAAACTGACTATTAAGTCCAAAGTTTAATCTCCAACTAGAGGTTCCCCGTGTCTTTTTCTTTTGCATCAGCATAACTAGGTTGGATCACGTCTGTTGAATTAAGACAGCTGGGAAGGAATCTCAGCAACATGCTGTAGATCCATACTTTTATTTAGTTTTACTGCTTCAGTAGAAAAGAGAAGGTCCATGAAAGCACCAGCTTGCAGTTCCTGCATCTCCAAGTGGCCACTGGGGTCCAGGTTAATTTCCAGCCACTTTAGACCCTTGACCTTAGCACCTCTCTTAAGAAACTGGTTGCCTGGTTCCTATAGGCATCTATAAGAGACAGAAATGTCATCTAATCTGCTTCTCTGTCTCCTCTCCCTAGAAGGATTTTGATGATAGCACTCTAGAGATGCTGCAATCCAGTTTGTGATTATTTGCTGTTTGTCATAAGAACTACATTTGTCCATCAATCACCCTGTTTTACTGAGTGTCCCAGAAACAGTTGGAACTTGATTTTTAGGCAGTTCTGCACATCACTGCTTCTACATATTTGGTGTAGCTGAACCACACTGCAAGTTTTTCCTGATATTCTGCTGTTTGAAGATGGTTAGCAGGCTCTCAGGAGCACAAGGCTCAATCACTGCAGTTACCATATATACAGGTATGTTTGTGACTAATGTCTGATTCCCCTCCCTGCAAAACTCAGCGAAATACAGTAAAAAATAATTGGCCCAACTTTGCTTCTTTTGTTAGGGGACAAGCCATTAGCAAGTGACATGCTAGGAGTGACGACCGTGTCTTGACAAAAATGTGCAGGTGGCACTAATGGTTACTCATATAAGAAAAAACACAGAACTCTCTTCAGCTTCTGACATAAACTGGACCTGCTGCTCTCCTATTTATACTTCCATCTTTTAACAGAAATAATGCCTTCTGCCTTGGAGTCTGGGCTGCCCTGCATACAAGTTATTCGGTGTGAAGGAGGGATTACTGAGCTCGTGTAACACTCTGCTGTTGCTGAAATGGGCAATTCTCTCTCTTCCTCTCTCTTCCTTACTCTTCAGTCTTCTATTGCACTCCCAGGCTGGTGACTCTCCACATTCCTGCACTAAGATTTTTCTGGCCATTGCTCATCTCATGCAACGTGGTAACCCAGCTGAAAGACCAGCAAGGCTGGAGCTGCACAAGGTACAGGATGAATTTAGGGTTTGGTGGCTGTAACTCCACCAATGAATTAGATGTCTGTGCTGACACGTAGCAGATGGCATATAAGAAGCTATCTTTGCTCAGCTCCTTTCCATCAATACAGCAGGTGTCAGCTATTGATAAGCTGCTATCGCAACCTCTTACCTAAAAGCTCATTTGGGTGCAGCTATTCCAGCTCCAGCCGCTGTGATGTTGGTGCTGTTTTTGACAATTTGCAATCGGGAAACAGTCGTTGACTTAAAAAGGAGATAGGTCAGCTCTCAGCCTGTAAAACACAGAACTGTCATCTCAAACATGGTAAAGTCCATGGGGAAGCAATATCCTGTACTGGCACAGTTGCTGTTGAAAAGGCAGAAACATGGACAAGGTTTGCTTTCCTATCATTACCTTCTTCATGATTTTCACAGTTCAGGAATGCTGAGTGGAAAGGGTTCATGGCTATATCTTGCCACCACTTATTTCTTTTCAAATCTTAGCTTGGAAACAGTTCTGAAATAATTTCCTGTACATGATGAGGTACACTTTTTTACCCTTTTTTTCCTTTGGGACCTTGTATTTGGGACTGTGCACTAAATAAAAATCTTAATACTAGCGAGTAATTTTAAAGAATTACCCTATATTTGCCAGTTATTTTAGAGGATTACATTGCACTGCAATACTGAAAGGCATTTATTTCAACAGCCAGTGTGGATCATGCTTTCTGAGGCCTTTTACAGAAGAATAGGTAAAGTGTGATGCTGTGAGCTTGCGTGTTGAAATGCCTGTGTGCTTATTCCAGCTCTGTCTATTGGGCAATCCCAATTCTCTCTCCCTGCCTACCTGGTGTTGTTCTTAAAGCTGCTAAAACAGGCCGTATCTGCTCTAGCACTGCTGCTGGGCCCTGGGAATATTTTCAGCTGATTAGACCATTCAGCATTGTTGCACTCTGCTTCTCACCGGCATGTCTTCTTCACTTTGTCCCACATGTTTGGGCTAACCTCCCTTTCCCCTTACAAATCATTCATCTGTGAACTACTGGCATCCCTACTCACATATTTTTGTATGCACCTCAGTAGGAAATGTATGAAATCAATGTACCTTAAAAGAGCATCGAAAGCAGGTCAAACTTGATACTCCTAATGAAAGGTCTTAGCAATGTTTCTTCAGACTCAGCTGCACTTCAGCTTCTCACTTTCCTCCCTCTAAATAAAATTTTGTTTGATATCTTAAATCAAGTTCCAGGAAATTCGATATGGTCTTGTTGTGAATCACAAGCCTACTGTGCGTCTTCTATGATACTGGCTTGGCTTTGCAATAATGTACATAGAAAATACTCAGAATAAAAACTTCCATTGACTTCAGAGAGAAGCTGAAATATTTTTCAGTTTCTTGTTGGTAAGAAAAGTAAAAGAAAAATATTTTATAAAAATAAACAAAAGATGTTTGGGAGATGTTTGTGGATTGAAATTACAAACAAAGTTCTGCTTCAACAGTATTAAAACTTCGATTCCAACATGCATCTTTAAATAGATTATTTTATTTTTAAAATGTAATTTTGAAAGGTTGTCAACCAGAACAAATTTTAACCTGGGGAATAGAGGTGTTCTTTTTCCAATTCAGATCCCACCATCTCATTGTAGTCAACTGTTGAGGAAAAATAACAAAAACTCATAGAACTTTTTCGCATTAAATCTTTGTGCATTGTACAATATCATTAAAGCAGTATGAAGGTCACCCAGCATTCCAGAAAAGCTGGAATGTGCTTGAATAGTCTGTGATTTTGAAACAAGTTAGTATCCTTTTTTATTCTCTATTTACAACATATAAATACATGTATTTACATCAGCCATGCAGATCAGGATAGTCCTAATGAAAGATATTTGGGTGTCTGGTGGTTTTTTGCCATTGGAAGTCCTGAGATTCTGTCAGTTACACTGAAGGCTGTTTTGTTGGCAGTGGTTGGATCTTTTCCTTTTATGTATATAAGCAAAGTTGAATGATATGCAACAAATTGAATGACAGGTACAATTTTGAAGGCTAAAACCTAAAACCTTTAAGCAGTGATTTAAAAGCTAATTATTATGGATATAGCCATTCAACATTCATTTCTTAATATTGTTCCCTCAAGAAATAGTGATTTAGTCAACCAATTATTTTATCTCTTTTAGGGATACTTTCTTAATTGCAAAACAATCTAAAAATATAATCAGCATGCTAAATACATGTGGTATCTTGTTTAGAATGCCATGTTGGAGGAAGAATGCAATTAAACTGTCAAAATATAATTGTTTCTCATATTTAATTCAAAGAGGTTGATTCACATTTGCTTTTCATGTTTAGTAGTTAAAAAACAAAGCAAGCTACTCGTACAAGTACTAGTTTTTAATAAATTCAGCATAAGCACTGACTAAGGCTGCCTCTGTCACGAGATGATGCCAACAGATAGGATAATATTCCCATTATTTCACTTCCCATGTAGCTGCAGTTCAGAATTCAGAGTTCCAGTATGTAAAACAATATTTATAATTTCAAGTGCAGCTCTAACATAGGGTGACATAAGAAGTGGACACTCTCCATCTGCCCCATCACATTTGGAGCCACTGCTCCTCGGAGATGACTTCCACCCATTGCTGTTTCCTCCTTTGCTACTGGAGGAAGTTTGGAAGAACGGGACCTTGAGCCAGGATCCATCACATCTAACTTTCTTCTCCATCACTCCTACTCTGGAGGAAGGGAGATATACAGACCTGTAGTGACTTCACCCTTGTACGCCTGCATCCAAACTCAGCTCTCTTATGAGAGCAGAAGCTCCTGTCAAGCCATTCCACACTGAGTGACAATGTGAACAACAGAGCAGTGCAGTCCTGGGGCTGCTGTTTCAAAGGACGCAAACTATCAGTGTCATGGAAGCAAACACTAGACCAAATAAGGCAGGTGTAATTTCTCCAAAGACTGCTCTGAGCAGAGAATTCTCCTATTTATGCAGATATATGCAGATATTTTCACCATGAAGTCGAAACAACTACCTTTTAATTCTAGGTCAGAATATGTGGGTTTTTCTCCTTTTCTGTTAAATGTCGTGTTCACTCAATGATCCTGCACGTCCTTTTTTGGTAGCAAATGGCTTTTTAAAAGTTGTATGACATCTAATTAAAGAAGACCTTTGAGTGAAATTAATACAAATCTGTTGGGCCCATGTCAAGTTGTGACAAGCATTTCAATCCCACTTATCTCCTGAACAAAGTCAGAGGCCCTGTAGAATCAGTAGCACTGGGATTTAACTTCAGATCTTAGATGGGTGGAAATCTAGTGAGCACTGAATTTCATTTTGTGGTAGTAAATATTATTCCAACCTACTCACCCGAACACTTCAGACTTGAGTATTGCTGCCTTAAGTGGAACATTTTTAGGTGAACTGGCATGAAACACATATACAAATGCAAGGCAAAAAAAAGTCATGGTCATACACACATTTCCAGAGGTTTGTCTGCTTTTCCTTGGATATGTTATCTAACAGTTTATTTTGAAAATTACATTGTCTTTAAAGTGTTTGTATTTAAGTACTGTTTAACTGACAATATAGATTACAGGGGTTTTTTAAAATTGTATTTTTTCTTATGTATTATTTGAATCCTGTATATGTTATTACATATACAAACTGAATGGATTTATGTTGATTTTGGATTTTAGATGTTTTGTCAATTCTGTAACTGGAACAATAAATAGAAATAGTAGATTGTTATCCCATCTACAATGCAGTCTCAAGAGAGGGCTGAGAACTCAGCTTAGCAGGTGGGTTTCCCACCTATTTGTTGCCAGCAGAGTAGATCTGCAGTTTTATTCTTACATACAACGGCAGGATCTAGCAAAAAGGTCCGTCTGCCTCCATCCCCTAACATCCTCCCTTCTCCTTGCAGTCCTGTGACTTGTTTCATAAGAGGATCCTGCTGCATGTGAGATGCTATTTGGGAAGGGAGCATTCTAGGTGCAAATTGCAGTACTAACAAGACTCTGGTAAGCAAGAGCTAAGAAGTTTACAGCTATGCCAAAGCTGAATGGACATGGATTTACACAAAATTGCAGGTGATACATCCTTTACTGTAGAAAGGAATACCTGTTGAATATTTTCTACCGTAGTCTTACCCAAAAATCCAAGCCTAAGTAAGACACACAGCATGGAAAAAAGTCTGCCCATGCATTTGATGGAAATGGTGCTTTATAATGAGAAGTGTAGGGTGACTTTACGGCCACAGGCTCTGCCTAGAAAAACAGTGTTGGGCCTGTAACACATCTCACTGTAACTTGCATGAGAGACCTGATCCTCATGTAGCACCTAGGGAGCAGGCCAGAAAAGTGACATCAAGCCCATGCTGCCTAATTTAAAAGTTATTTGAGAATTCAGCCATAAGAATGTGAAACCCACTCTCATAAAATTTTTTTTGAGTTTATGTTTGTATTGTTCTGCCCCACCAGAAGGGAGACTGTGGGTTCAGAGTACATCAGGATGCAGAAAAGCTGGTTTTTGAGGCCCTTTCAAGTCCTTCTCTGCCCCATTTACCGGTTACCAAGCTACAGGATGAAGAAAGCAACGGAACTCCATTTTTCCTTTTGGATGTTGTCACCACCTTTTCACATAATCACAGAGTCGCCAAGGTTGGAAGAGACCTTTGAAATCATTTAGTCCATCTGCCAAAACTCAGCACCACCATAATCACCTTTAAACCAGATCCCCAAGTGTCACATCCAGATGCCTCTTGAACACTTCTAGAGACAATGACTCCACCGCCACGCTGGACAACCCAACACCTTCTGACTTGAAACCAGAGCAAGCCTGGGCTATGGATGCCACTTTTGTGTCTGCTACCACCGAGCCAAGGAAGAACCCCATAGCCACGGCCAGAAATGTGGGAGGAGAGTGCATTTTAAGAGTCTGATCCCGTAAATCCTCAAATCCTGCCTCGACTCTCAGTGTCTCCACCAGAAATGGAAGCAGATTAAAAATTCTCCATGGTCCATACACTTCTGCAGTCATCCTCACTTGAAGAAAACTGATTTGCCTGTGCCAGTCCCAGCCTTGACTCAGCTCTGGGAATTTCGGAGGAGATTTGCATCCCGTAAGAACAGGCATTAGTGTTGCCAGTTTGAAATATGACAAAACCCAGCCGCCTCAGTCAAATGGCTGCTGCCCACACTCAGCTTCGTCCACACATGTGTGATGCTTGGGATAACAACTGCCAAGTCTGTAGTAAAAGAGGCCAGGCAGGAAGCCAGCCACATGGCTACTCTAAATGATATTAATAAGACTTTATAAAAAAGTTAAAAGCACAATGTAGCTTTTCAAAGTGTTTCTTAGAGATCTCTACATATGTATAGGTGTTTCATGTCTAGGAGATAGAGGTTTGGGGTAAATTTAATGCAGTATTCTTTTCAGCCTAAGAAATTTTTTATTATTTTTTTTTCTCCTGAAAGCTGTTGATGTAAACTGGGACTCATTAAAAACACCTTGTGTTTTGTCTTTAGAAATTTGGAATTTGTGTCATTCTTCGGATCATTAGAATGCAAAGTATCATCCACAACTGGTGTGAAAGCCCTGTCCTGCAAGGAACAGGGTATTCCTGCTGCAGTCGATGTCAGTAAAAGGGTGCTTAGCACCTTTCAGGAGATACTGAGCGTCTCTCCCCGGCCGAAGTCCAGAGATAGCATTCCCAAAGGACAGATATAAGGATATTAAAAAAGACTTTGATCAAAGAAATATTGCTTCTTTCCTCCTTTCACTAAGCAGATGTGCAACGTGTCTTGGGAAAGAAATAGAAAAATTCCTGAGTGATTTATTTGATGAACCTAGTTTTAACCCAGGTTATTGCATGCCTGATACGGTGATGCTGGTTATTAGTTTCCACTTGAAAATGACCAGATAGAGAACATATTCACTTCATCAATATAATACATTTATTGGTTGTCAAGAGAGTCACATCACACAGATATGTAAATCTGTCACTTTGTCTTAAAAGTGTATTTCTCTATTACAATGTTTCTTGATGTATGTTTTAAGGCAGTAAGGCCTTTTAAATATTAAAAAAAAACCCCAACAAGACAAGGGGGGAGATTTGTCTATTCAATCACAGGATTTAAGACATTAAAAGCAGATGCATCATTTATAAAAGTGGGATTTTATCAAATGCCATAGCAAATGAAAGAATCATATCTACCATATGTAGATATGCGAATTAAAGGAACCTCCTTTCCCCAGGAAAATTAACTAACTCTTTTGCTAGCACTGGAACGGCTTAGTCCGTGAAGTTGGTTATTAGTTGACCACAAATCTCAATTTGCTGTGTGAAAAGTAAAGTAGAACAGTCTTTGTTTACATTATGTAAAAAATAAATGTTTGCTTATAGATCCACAGCAGTAGGGCTAGCTTTGAAAAAAATACATTCAGTGCTGGAACTAATGGAACTCGAAGTTTAGTTATAATTTAATTCATTTTTTTACCATTAAAAACTGCAAGAACTATCAACAACAATAAATATTAAAAACAGAAACAAACTCATTATTCATTATTTCTCTCTTCAAAATATGCAAAATTGTTTTTTTAAAATCTGATGACATTTTATATGTCAAAACAAACAAACAAAAAGCCTACACCACAACCTATTATGGTACTAATTCTTCACAAGAGTTTGATGTTGTGATGGTGGCATGTGTTTCCTAACAACTCTCCCTGCTCTGTGCAGAGTAAGAACAAGGCTCTTAAGAAATATCTGAAGACAATGCAAGGAAAAAATGACTGTAAATGAAAATAAATATTTATTTTGACTGTACAATAGTAAATTAATGATTGTGTGTTCATGTTAGCTCTCATATTACTGCAAAGGAACTACAGGACTAAATATGAGACTTCTTTTTACCATGGAAAGGAAATTCTGTCTCTGGGCAGATCCCACTCTCTGGGCCTCATTCAGAAGAACCTCCACATGTAGAACTGCCACTGAACTTGTTTCAAACACATGGTAATTTAACAATTAGTTGTCCTATAGGATATTGTTAGTATAGAGGAGAACATGATAATTCATATACAACCATCTTCAAATAAGGAGACGTAAGCATGATAGGAGGAATTATAAAACAGTCAGGAAGGAAATAGCACACCACATAACCAATGGTTACTGTTTCATAATCAAAACATGGATTTTTAACTTCATTTGTTGAAAGGCTATAGGTGGGCAGAACTGTAAAAAGAGATCTTTTAGTGTAGTCTAAGGTCTTCTAACCTAAAATATTAATGGAGTTCATGACAGAGATTTAATGAAGATGAGAATTGTGGGTCTGCGTTTTGGCTTCTCCAAATGAAATATAGGGTTATTCATAAAGAGATCTTTGGTTCCAGTTCATCTCCAACGAATTTCTGCTTAAGTCTAACACACGTAGTCTTTAATTAATCAGTTAACATTATAGTTTCCATCATAAGAGCCCAACTTTGCTAAACTTAATCCATTATTGTGAAAAAAGAATGCAAAGACTGAAAAGACACAGAGGTTTATCCTAGAGCAGTTTCACTGGTGTCTGGTGTGTAAAGCTGGCTTCCTGTGCTTTGTATCCCTTCTTTGAGCAGAATAACATCTTCAGGAAGAAGAAGAGGCAATTTAAAAAGTATTTTGCCAGTCTAGTCATGCTAAGAGAAGCTGCTCTACAGTAAATAATAATTTATGGCTAACAATTCTTAAATACTCTTACGAAAAACATTAAACAATGAGATTGTTCATGGAATTGCCTAGAACCTTATAATGGCATTTCCAAGAGAATGTCTTGGCATGAATTTGGGATAGTGACATTAATCAGATGTGCCGAAGTCAATGGTGAACCCAAACACAGTGGTGCTGAAACTGCCATGAGGCAGTTCTTCATGGTGCTTGTGCTTGGCACAGAGTATTCCTGACTTCCTTTCAGCATTTTAAACCTTGCTGAAACTGTTTTATGTCTGTTTTCCTGCTTTTCTGGCTTCAGTTCAGGACCTTAGAAACCAAGGTGAGAGGATGGAAGTGCTTTGCAATTGTTTTAAAGAATCGTTAACAGCAGTATCTGCACTGGAATAAAAATAGTTACTGATCCCTCTGTTGTTTCACTCAGGTGAACTGCTGCTTTCCAGCCAAGACTACCTGAGTCTTTGATGTTTGGGGTGTAGCATGCACACCCATGGATGCCTTTTCCCTGGATCTCTCTGCCCTACAGTTTTCCAGTCATTGCACAGTTTAGCTGTAGGGATCTAGAAGTAGCAGCACCCACATAACCTCTCCCCATTCCCAGCAGAGGGAAGGTGACCCAGGACTGTGCCCCTGGAGGGCTCAGAGGAGGGGGAGACAAGGCTCTGCTGGGATGAGGGTGTTTGCAGGTAGTCAGTAGCCAGTGAAGAGCTGTAAGTTAATGCTCAGGATAACAGGTACTGACCCTGCCTGCCAGTGTCCCATCCCTGACTGCACCTGCCTTTCCCTTTCCACCTTATCCACTGCCAGTGCAAATGTATCACCCCCTGCCTTGGTCCTCTCTCCGTCCCCTGCTCCTGCCCTCTGCGTGTCCTGGTTTTCCCCTGGCTCCTACCCACACGTACACACGCCTGCCTTCATGCACTGAACATAGTAGTAGTAGTAGCTTTTATTACTCTCAGTTCTTTATTAATGCCACATGTGCTGTTGTAAGGTTAAGTTATTAAGTGATATCCAATAATTGTCTCTGCTCTAAAGTGGACATTTCATTTAACTATACTCATGTGGATCTGTTTCAATACCATATATCATGACCACATTTAAAGAAAAGAAAGAGAGAAATGGTCTATTGAAATCTTTCTTTGACATAACTAGACCAAAAGGGTCCTGGTCAAAAATTAAATACAATTACCTTTGGACCAGTATAAGGGAATGTGGGGCTTGCATACACTTTAGAAGTTAAAATACAGATTTTACTGGGCTACCATCTCAGATACAGAGTAAATTTTGCCGTATGTGTGCACTTGCTTACATGAAGGCATACAATGACCTGTTTAGTTTGCAGGAGAAAATGATGTCATTTGCAAGTAAGCTTTCAGCTGTGATATTTTATAATTGTTTAGATGAAAACCTGATAATCCTCTACTCCTTCACACAAACTGCAATCCATCTTTAAAACTGTGATAATTCATAAAACCTGCAGCTTAATAAACTAACAAACCCCAGGCCTATGCTATTTTAAGGGAAGTCAATCTTTGATCAGTCAAGCTGAAATGGGTCTGATAAGTGGAGGCCTTACTCACAGGGAGCAGCACTCCAGTTTGTTATTGCTATTTGCTCATCATCCTCAAGTGCAAAATAAGCAGAAGTCTTTCCGAGCTTCTTATCTCTTTTCACTTTCTTCTCTAGATCTCTGTCGCTTTAATCCAGCATGTCTGCTGCTGGTTAACAAGGAAATCCTGTGTCAATTATCGCCAACAACTTCCTGCTGTGAAGCTGTGGGGAATCAAAGCTTTTGAGAGCCTTTTTCACACCAGAGAGTAGTGCAGGGCCTAATTAAATGGCCCTCATATCCTGCAGCCTACTGGTGGCCAAATGATAGAGAGCTAATGAATGATAACCTAATTTTTTTCTCAAGAATTGTTTTGATTCTTCCGGTCAGTTGTGCTTATTGAGTGGCAGCTCATTGTTCATGCTTAGGGCTTAGGAGGGTGTCAAAAGGTAAAGCTGGGAAAAGATACCAATCTGCTTGGTTTATTGTGCACAGACCTTAGATTATATAAATATATACATTGCATATCGGGAAGGATATTTGTTAAAAATTGCTTTGCTGAAATGTGTTGCCCTCTTTCCTTGATATGAATTGCTTTGGTGACTCTCATACACATGTGGGCTGCAAAATTGTCCTATAAATCCCCCTCATAAATGCTATCGCTACAATATTATTTTTACAGAATCACAGAATAAGGTATCTGCCATCGCTCGTGCACAGCTGCCCCAATTCCTCCTCCTCTTATTACTTTTTTTTTATTTTTTTCCCTTCTAAAATCTTTCTATGAGGAACTTGATCTCCTGCCCAAACAAAACTGCAGCTCTTTCTTGTATGGCTGCTCCTTAAGGTGAACTAACCTTATGCTAAAGTTACACATAAAAGAAATACAAATTTGTGCATATCTGCTGCTTTTAAGTTTAGACAAGCATTGCCTGCCTCTGCCATCACAGTGATGTTGTTCTGTGAGCACTTAGTCATTGCAGCTCCATGCTGAGCACCACTTGCGTTAGTGCAGTACCTGAGCAAGGTTCCCAGGAGCAAAACAGCCTTAGGAATAAATAAAATACCTGAGCATTTAGCAAGGTACTTGTATTTACTCCTGTTGTTCTTTTCTGAGGGTCCTATGGTAGTGAATTTGCACAAGGTGACAGACTTAGGGGTACCATGGGAGACCTAACTTTGAATTTCCTGACTTTTATGATTTTATATTACAACTTTAATGTTCCATTAGCATAGAGGGTTTTTTTGTAGTTAATTTCCTTGGGGAGCTTGGAAGAGTTCAGGCTGGGTTTTTTGTTCTATTTTTTAAATAAAAACAGAGAGTTGGAGAAAGATGGTCAAATCTGCCCAGCTGCTTTGTAATGTTTAAAAGGATTTAATAGGATTTTTTTTTCCTAGAGAAGCACAAATACAAAATGCCAGCCAGAAATATGCACACCTGTTTTCAAATGCTGAAAAGATCATGGTCAGTCCTGCCCCATTGAGCTCTGGCTGATATAAGATCGTGTGTTAAGATTTTTCTTAGGTGGTTTGGTTTTGGTTTGGTTGGTTTGTTGTTTTTTTTTTTTTTTTTGTGGGAGGGGGTTGTAACTTCTATTTTCTAAGTGTATATGCTCTTGGCAGCAGAGCTTGTAAGCTGGAAAAGCCTCACTTTAACAGAATTTTCTCCCCTTCACCGTATTTAAATTTATTTACAGTACCAAATCATTACAGTGCCTGATGCTTCTCTCACATCCAGCATCTGGGGGCTTACAATTTAAAATGATGAGAAGAGCCCATGGGGAAAAGAAACACCATGACAATTTGAGAGACAATTTGATGTCCTTTAGATTGTATGGCAGAAACCTTTTGATTATCTCAGCAAAAGAAAGTGTTCAGTGAGTTATTGAGAGGTAAAGGGACAAGGCACGAGTTCTGGATAAATTTATTTCACTATGGTCATCTTAAATGAACTAAGGACCCAACTTACTTGTCATATCTCACCACACTTCAGGAAGGGGGGATTTGATCACTGTGGTGCAAAGATGTTCAGCCAGTGTCAGGAGGAAAAGATGGAGCGGTGGAGAAATGTTTCGAAGGTAGATTGCATGTTTTAGCAATTGGTACTTTTTGGCCACTGCAGCTCACATACTTGGGCTCTATGGACTGGGGGAGTAACAGCATACCGTGCATTAGAGACACTTTGAACTCTGAACTTTATGAGCCATATCCTTAACTTTTTTTTTTTTTTTAAAATAACAAAATCAAGAATCTTTTATTTTTTCACGATTGAGGCTTTTAATGTTCAAAATCCTAGCTTCACTGGTTACAGAGAAATTTAAATTTCAATAAAAATGAGAAGTCTCCCATAATCACATGACTCCAGGGGCTATGGCTTCAAAAAAATCCACCTGTGAAACACTGTGATTAACGTTACCAAGAACCAAACAACTGTTTCCTTCCTTAGATAATAAGTGATAAAGTTGCTCTGAGAAGGGATGAGACAACCTCTCCACTGGAGACAGAATGAGAGGTCATGGCCTTAAGCTCCAACAAGGGATGTTTAGACTTGACATTAGGAAAAAGCTTTTCACTGAAAGAGTGACCTACATTGGAATGTGTTGCCCACAGAGTTGGTTGAATCACCATCCCTGGAGGTGTTTNGGAAAAAGTTTTTCACTGAAGGAGTGACCTACATTGGAATGCATTACCCACAGAGGTGGTTGAATCACCATTCCTGGAGGTGTTTAAGGGTAGACTGCAGGAGGTGCTGAGGCCCATGATATAAATGTCATAGATGTTAGGTTTTAGTTGGATTAGAGGTTGGACATGATGATCTTCAAGGTCTTTTCCAACCTTATCAACACTGTGAACCTTTTCTTTCTCTTTCCCTGCTTTCCCTGCTAGGCCTCTGACCCCCAAAGCCTGGCCATCATTCCAAACAAGGCAGTGTTGGCTCTGGGTTGTATTTTCCCTTGTATAAGTGATTCCCTTGCATCCCTACTCTGTCTCCAGCAGCCAGCAGAACTCCTGCCATCAGTTTTAATATGCCCCAGGATTTAAGCAGCAGAGGAGGCAAATTTTGACTGAAAAGCATCTTTGCAGATGCATGCAGTGTCCCCTTCCTGGCCCTCACTTCTGTGTTTAAAACCAGAAATGGGTTTGTGAATCCTGCTGAGATGAGGAGTTCAGCCATTATCTCACTACTTGCCCACTATCTCTGTTCTTCTTGACATTTGCTGACACAATGAGCATTTGTTACTTCAAGGAGCCCAAATTCTATTCACTAGTTTTGGAGCTAATTGAATAATTTCATAGTGTAGTTATGGATATTGCCCTTTACAGTGCATTGACAAGTGATATTTCTCTATACAGCTGATGCAATGAGTTCTTATGCATATTTGTGTATTTTTACATGGATATAGTTTAAAATCCCCTGAATCACTGATTACGGGTTTGTTCAGCTCCAAAACTAATATTTTTGTGAATTTTTACACACACACACTCTTTCCATCACGCTGAAATAAAGCCTTAAAATACAGATTTTCCTTAGTTATTAATAGCACTAGTGGATATATGCCAACTGATGACATACAGCGATGAGGCTCAAAGGAAATAGATTTTAAATAGTCATTCTGCGCTTCCTCCAAAAGTGCCAAAAAAAATGCTTTAGAGTTTATAAACAATGGTTCTGGTTTTACTTCCAGCTTCAACACTATGAATTTAATATTTTGCATAAACCAGGTTTTGATCCATATTTTTCAGAATTCCTAATAGATTTCTTGATAACAAAAATAAATACACCTTAAAATCCCATGGGGGAGGTTTTACCTTAGAATGTAACTGACTAAACAGCTTCAAGGATTTGATAATAATAATTCACCACAAGAATATTCATCCAGTTATATTTGTTTTTTCTTCCCAGGCCTAACCTATTTCTTTTATTAAAAATGATAAAAGATTGATCCTGCTTTTATTTTAAACATCATTGCACCAGGTCTGATACAAATTTATTAATTTTTTTTTTGTCGTAGTCTGCTGCTCAGATGGAAAGAGAGAGTATTTGCTTCAATTCACACCATACACCAAATATGAATATTATTTCAGTTATGATTTCCTATGTGTCTGTACTAAGGAAAGAGTGGAAATAAAGGACAAAACCAATAAAGGTTCAAAACCAAAAGCATATGTACGGGAGAGTAATACACAAAACAAAACAGGGGCTGTTAAACAGATGACTCCACTGAATTGTAAAATATTCCACAACTTTTGGCAACTTTGAAATGCTACACTTTCTATATTTCATCTATTAATCATCTGAAGGGACATTTTTTGGGTAGCCAAAAGACAAAGTATTCCCAAACTGTGTTACTGATTGTGTGTGTGTAGCTCCAGCAGTAACTACGTCAACAAATATGATGAAAAAACAAGGAAGAGGCAATAAATTAAAAATGATCAGTGACCAATAAGCATCAAAATAATATGACAGATTCTTAGGCAAATAGCAATAAACTAGACCATAAAAATCAGGAAGCAGACTGGCTGAGTGTCTAGAAAATGTTAGGAATGAAAAAAAAAGGGACAATTTTGATGGAAACTTTTCAGACCAATATTAATTGGCTCACCACTCCATTATTTGACGTGAGTCAAATATTTGACGTGAGTCAAATAATGGAAAGCTAAATAAACCCCAAACAAGTCTGTAATAGACGAATCCCTGCAGATCACAAACAGACAAAGCTTCCAACACCAAATAAAATGCTGTTCCCACTTAGGCTCCACATTATCACCTTCCTTTGGGAGGGTTCAATACTTGACAGAGCCAGTTATTCCAATTAGAAAAAAATAATAAGAAAAAGAATCTGCATATTAAATAGCACAGTTTTAAAGTAAACAAAAAAGTCAGTAAAAGACCAGTAAAAATACCTTTGCTCATAGCAATATGCTATTCATTTAGTTGCCTGCAGAGTATCACTCATGAGTCTTTTAAGTACTGTCACAACAAATCATTGGAAACTGATGAATACACAATCCAGGATCCCAAACAACAAACTATTACAAACTATCTATGTGTGAAAAGACTGCTGGAAATTCCTCTAAGACTCTGTAAATAGCTTTGAGCGAGGCTGATTGAGGGCCAGATGCCCACCAGAGGCAAATACCGATTTTTAATTTCACTATGGCTGTGCATCTCATACCCAGTAAAGTTTATTCTCTTCTGAGAGTGTGTGTTTTAATCTCTCCGACCAGAAGACTAAGAAAATGATGCCCCTTGGTCCAGCAGAGTATATGTAGTGTAATAATACTTTAAATATGATGTGAGGCTTTAAAAACTGGATAAAATTTAATACCTGTTCCTAGATAGCTCTTATGGAAGCAGAGCATCAAAATGAAAAGGTAATCTAAATTGGCCTATGCAACATGATCTCACCACAAAGTTTACATTTAAACTTTATATCCCTCTATAGGGGTTTATATTTTATGCAGAGTGTCTCCAAGAGCATCACAATAGCAGCAGAAGAGCCAATACTGTTATACGTGTATTACAAACACATGGTACTTCCCTGGCTTTCTCCAGCTAGAGATACATCCTGAGGTGCATAGGGAAAAAAAAGGGTACATTTTCACACTTTTTTAGGGTTTTCAAAATGTATTCCATTTTTCCTGTGACATCCCAAACTACCTACCCTATACAGTGGCCACTTAAAGTTATTTAATCATTAATTAACCCATTGAGTGGAAGGGATATTCAGATTAAGAAAAAACAAACAAAAGTTGTCCCTAATTATTCTATTATCTCAACTAATTTTGGGATGTTAATGATTACTGCATTGAGGTGTCAGGATCATGGGAGTCAAAATAAATTTTCTAAAGTTGCTGCAGAGAAACGAGTGGAAGGGTATGAGTGCTGAGGATGTGGCTGACCCTGTGAAACAGCAATTCATGTTTCTGATCATTAGAAATGCCGCAGGAAAACAGACAAGCACAGGTGAGGGATTGCTCTCAAGGTGAAGACGTGGCTGAAGAGTGATAACCTTCCCCTCACAGCGGGGCTCAATGTACTGAGCTGTGCAGAACTGGTGACGTGAGCAATTTAAGCAAAAACATGTCCTTTTAAGAGCACTTATCATCCACAGAGGTGAAATTGCTACAGACAGAGGTTTTAGGGCATGGTGACTCGACACAATGTGTTAAAAAATTTGAGGACAGTGGATTTTTTCCTCTGATTGGCAACATATTTCCTTATCAGAATTTGAATTTCGTCCCTTCCAAATATCAGAATAGACCTCAGCGTTCCATAAGAGCCTGGGTTTATTTAAATGGTGGAAACGGTAGGAGTACAATAAAATCCCTCTATTTTTTCCCCTTCTTATTTTTAGCTGAAAACCAGAAATATAAGCATGAGGGTGATTTTTAGGGAAATCTCAGGATTCTGAAAATATGTGGAGCATTTGAACTTCCAGCAAAGCAGAGTGTCTCAGACTGATTCCCTTCATGATTTTTTCCCCTTCTTCTCTCTTTTTTTCCTTCTTGTCTGAAACAAACTGATTAGCAAAGCTCGTTCAGGCAGCCTAATGCTTTACAGTGTGAGAGACTAAACTCAGTAGACATTCTGCTTAGTTAACTGTAAACACCACATCTTTCCTTCCAGAAATAATGGTTCCAAGTGTCAATAGCTGTTTTAGCCATGTTTGATAGGTACAGTAATGTCTGAGATGGTGCTTCTCAAACCCCAGCTATAAATGAGGATTACTAACAATTTTTATGCATTTTGCTATAGACTGAGACCAACTGTGAAGTGACATTGATATGTACCAGCAAAAAACCGACAAAAATCAAATACTTTTCTATGCCAATTGTGCACAAAGAGTTGGATCTAAGCATTATTACAGCAGAGCCTTTCATGTTGCTATAGCCATGGTTGTGTTTGCATTTCCATAATAAAACCTATTTTCAGGGGGTTTATATCTCGGCCGTAAGAAATTTACTCTGTGCTCCAACTTGGCATAACAAGGTATCAACTGGAGAGCTGCAGTCCTTGAGCTTTTACGTTCATTCTCTGCTGCAAGAGGAAAGGATTTGTCTTCTTATTTGTAGGTGTTTGCTGAAATTCCTCCTGCGAAACCAACACGAGCATGTGTAAGGGATATGACATGGAGGACCAAATTCTAGTTCTAAATCTCTGTCAGCAAAAGTGCCTGGTGTAGAGTAACGAGGGAAACTGCACGTAGAGCTGGGAAGCAGGAGATGTATTTGTGAAGCAATTTTCTAAAGAGGAACCCCAAACCCACCATTCGGTGTTCATTCCTTCGCAGGCCAGGTGAGAAATTGCTTGTAGTAACACGAAAAGGCACATTTTGCAGGACTGTGTGTCTGAGGAAAAAAAAATGTGGGAGAAGTCAAGCAGGAAGAACTGAAAAAAGAAATTAGTTTTGCAGAGAGATGACAGTGGGGGAGCAGACCCATTTCCCACAAAACAGTTTCAGACCTTAGGTCCAGTTCTAATGCAATGTGCTCTCCAAGCCCAGGGACCACAGGGAAATACAGCTGCTGTGCAAGTGTGTGGTGGGAGAGAGAGAAGGGATTTTTTTCATCTTCTTTTCAGACAGCTGGAGCGTGAGAAGTTGAAAAATGGATGCATTAAACTAGAGCCTGTGCTTAGCACAAGCCACTGCAGAGGTTGGTACAACAGGTAATGGGCTCTGAGGGACCCTCTGCTCAGCAGCTGCGCCGTGTTTCCCACTGGAGCTCTTCCAAGATGCATTGCTTTTATTCTTGAGGGACTGTAGGTAAGACTAGGAGTCAGGAAGTAATAAAATCTCATTATTACTATTTATTGTTAGTAAACATTTCTGCAACGGTTATGTGTGGAGGTGCCAGTTAAGTCCTGGTTGTTTCTCCATCACTCTTTATCTCAGCTGGGCCCCTCAATGACTGAGCATCAAGAATAGGCGGGCTTTGGATCTCTGGACTTCCCTCTGACTTCCCATGGCCTGGTCCTTTGTAAGAGCTCACCATCAGGGCAATGGGGGCTCATACTCAGTCTTGCTGGAGGATCTGGCACACTGATGTGTTCGGTGTGTAAGTACAACCCCCAATATCTGTAACGCACAAGAACTTCTCCCAGTCGCTGATTTAAAGAGAGAGTAGGGGGATGGGGGTGGGACAGCAAACAAAATCTTTACAAGCTGCAAAGTTACTATATCTACAAGGCACAGACAGAGGCAGAACCATGGGGAACACAGGATGGAAACAATCTGCCTGAGGCTACGCTGCCTTTGAAAGGAGTGATACCACTGGTGGCACCGGGAGGGGGACAGGCAGGGATGCAGTGCTACACCTGTGCAGCAGGTATCACCTCTGCTCTTACCAGAGTGGGATTCATACAAGAGGGGAATAGGGTTAAGGTAATCCTGGTCCCTCCAGATCCAACAGTCCCAAAGGGGGTTTTGGAGGATTGAGGGGATTTAAGTTCATCCCTTTGCCTATCAGTAATCAGGGGATTTCTCTACTCCTTCCTGTTCCTCAGCACATCCACGTGGGAAAGGATGTCAAGAGGTGGTGGGGAGTTCAAGATGCTTAAAATATTTCTTGCAGGCAGGAGGAGAAAGGTCCTGCCTCCCCTGAGCTGTCCACCCAAGCCCTGGGGTGCTGGGGGCTGCACAGGGACACAAGTGGGTGCTGGGACCAGAAGGACCATGATAATTTAGTGACCAATGGATGGCAGCTGTAAAGGTGATGTCCAGCCCTCTCACTGCAATTTTCCCTGTCACGTTAAATGCACTTTAAAGCACTGTCACTGAATCCATTACATTTCCTTTGGCCTGTGCAGTGATCCTCAGTGTAGGGAGTTCAGTCTCGCATCAGGGCAAAACAATGTTGCCCTCTCAGAGAAATGACTAATTCCAGACTAAATATCCTGAAAAACTATGAAATACAATTCAAAATTATTATAATTGTCTTTAAATGTGTGATCCTTAGTTTATCTTTGTTTTTAAGCTACAGAAACCTTTGGTGTTTGCATATTTTGTAAATGTAATTTAAAAATCTACCACATAAGATAAATTTCCCTTACATGATTTGATAGGGAATTCATGTCAGGCATAACAGTCTATCAAAGGAAATGCTGCATTTGGATCTTTTGTGCTATGTACATGAAATGTACAAAGCAATTATAAATCTCACAGTATCAAAAATATCCATTTATGATATGAACACTGCTAAAAAAAGACTTGTGATATTCCCATTGTGTTAAGAATAACGTAAACCCTGGTGGGCCAAATTCATCACTGGAATAACATCATTTAAACAGCGAGCATGTATTTATTCCCTGCATTTAATTATTTTATAGATTGTAAATACCAATACACTGATAAATTTACAGCTGAAGACTATGCCCTAAGGTTGCTTAAAAAAATTAACTGAACATTTAGTCTAGTCCTGACTCATATTTTAATTGTTACTTTGGCTTACACTTTTTCAGCTTTTAACTGAAATTTAGAAATTATGTCAAGAGGAGATTTCTCATAAATATATAACAGTAAAAATTAACACATTTGTTCCACAGAGAGCAAAGTAATCATGGTAAATCACATTTACTGCAATGAGCTTGAAGAACATTTACCTTACCTTTATGATTCTTTGATAGATTTTTTCGGTTTTTTTATTTTTAATTGGTGTATATCACTTTTGATTTTCAGCGAAAATTCCCTAGGAATTCCGAAATAGATCCTCAGCTTTTCTTGGGCTTTATTTGCAGTGAGAAATATATCATATTGGAAAGTGAATTAACTAACAAGGGGTTACCTCACAGTTCACTAAATATGGCTTTACTCTTGACAAATAAGGTCTGTTAACAGTGTTATGAGACACAAGATCTAAACATCCCATGTCAATGCCTGCATTAAGAATTGACCCATGTACAGCATTACACAGACTAAGAGATACAGCTTTCAGACAGGAGATGTTTTCTGGTAGACTTGTATTTCTTCTCTACAAGTCTGGGCTAATTTTTACTTGAATAACCAGGAACCCCCCCAAATCATCTCCTTTTCACCTTCTCATTCCCACAACCAGTCTTCTGCTTCTATTATGCCACTGACCCTGAGCTCCATGCTGGTGGGTGGAAGAGATATCGTGGTGGGCAGAATTTCCTTCATGTTCTCCTTTCCCTACTAAACAAACCACGTGGATGAGACTGGGATCCACCTTCCTTCCTCCTTTCCTCATACATGGTTCTGCCTCTCTCTCTCCTTGGAAGATAGGTTTCACAGTATGCACAACCTTTGCCAAACTGTCATAGCAACAACCGTAAAATGGCTACATCTGCGTTTAAATGGATTTGCTAGGACTTATGGGATTTTTTTTTTCCCCCCGTGTGAAAATGTACTTCCTAGGAATAAGAAATGAAAACCTGCAAGGAAAGGCAATGTGAGTTAACACTTACCAGCTGGAAAAGGGAGAGAGTGAGAGCAAATAGCAGCAAGTTCATTCAAAAGCTGTAGCAGCTTGTTTCTGTGAAATTTAAAGGATCAGTCCCAAAAAGGCATGCTGGGGGAAAAAGTCTGTTGGTGGACAACATTTCTCAGAGAGAGTTAATAGAGACCAGACAAAGAGGAAGGCACTCCCTGACCTCAGACACTTTGCTGCCGAATAAAAAGGCAGTACAAGCTGTACAAAGGAAGATAGTATCTGATCAAGTTGAAATAGTCCTGCAATATTTTACTTCTGCAACAGTTCAAGAACAATTCAGGAACTCTGGCTGATTATCAGTCTGGTTCATAACAGCCTTAAATTATAAATTAAACACATGAAACACTAACATAAAAAAGGTATTATTGATGTTTAAAAGGTAAAGTATGCTTTAATATGGTAAGATAGCATGTATGTCATGACAGGGGTTACGGCCACCTCCCACTTCACATACCCAGTCTGCAGCCCCACAAAGGGTTTGATCATCCCAGCACATGTCCTCCTCCTGCATCCCTAATACCTGATAGGGAGAGCACATTCACTCCAAGGGACTGCGTGGATGCCAAGGGGGGCCCCTTCAGCAGCTCCAAAAGTTGAAGCAATTACAGCTGGTACCAGTTACAGCTGGTACTAATAAATACACCTAAAAGATGCCCAAAAGGATAACAGAGTCCTCCTCAACAGATGCACCATGAGAGGGGATTACTCTGCCGGAAGTAGTCTTAATCCATCATCAATAATACGTTGATTTATTCAGTTTTTCATTTGATCCTAAAGCTCTGCGGAGGGGGTTGGTGGTGTATTTCTGGAAAGCCCTGAGAGGCAATGGTAACTATAAAAAATGCACTGAAGCTCCAAAATTAATATAAAAGTGGTAACCTCAGAAACTGATAGTCCTTTCTGCTCTCCCTGGAAAGGGACATACACAGCCTGTTGGAGGTGTCGCTTCTTCTCCCATGCAGAGCCCATGTTGGCCCTGTAGGGAAAGGACACCCCAAAGGCAGGACTGGATTCAGCCCCAAATTTCATCTCCCAATAGGGTGCCTATTGAAGACAACAGGATGAACCTTCAGGTTGCATATTCCAAGCCAGCTTCGTCTCTGTGAGAATTTCTACCCTGCTTATGTCCATTGTGCAGGGCAGCCTTAAATCCAGAGTTAATTCAGTCTCCAAATTATCCCCCAAGCATCAGTGGTACCCCTGTAGCTGTTGTGAGCTGGGCATGGATGTCAGGGACTGTCAGCACAGCTCAGCAGCGCTTGTCCAACAGTAAGAGTGATTTCAGACATATTTGTTTCTGCTGGTATTCTGAAGGTTAAGGACGCAAAGATTGGATAAGTTTGCCTGCCAGGGCTAAAATATGAGGAAAAGTCACTTTTCCTTGTTGACTTGTCACAAGCACACAGAGGAAACAGAGGATATGGATGAAGACAGAGGTACCATCCCAACACTTAATTTGGAAGAAAAACCTCTCAGGTCAGGGGTTTTATTGCTACTCAGGTTTTGCAAGTTTCTATGTAAATAGGCCATCAGTGATCACTAAAAATTTGGAATTCAAACTAGTTTCTGTTGCAAGACATACACTGATTTGTAGCCCAGGAATATATTTATTTTATATGGATAATTTACCATGTCTGGGGAGACGTTTCTTTGCTGAGGGTCAGATATTCTCTTCAGAGGTTTTTGGATGGTCACAGGTTATCATGATTTTTCCCATTATTCAGCAAAAAGACAGAAAAATATCTTCATCTTATATGCTTGAATTACACATCCTGAGTTTCCTCCCTCTGTTTACACCAATATTAGCATAAAGAGTAGACAGAATGTGGTAAATTTGCTTTCCCTAAGTAGGGCCAAATGCAATTTAGCAGACTGAATATGCCAATACTGTGGCAAAGATTGAAAAGACCCATGTGAAATCATGTGTCCACTTAGCCTCTGTATTAAACCTGTGTGGAGGGTATCTGAGCAGGTTTTTGGAATTGCAGAAATTGTGAGGCAGAGTCAAAGGACAGTCCAAGCACTGGTTTTGCTACATGAGAGCAAATTAAATAAATTGTCAACCGAACCATCATTTGACACTTCAGGCACATTTAGTCATGTAATAATTGTATTCACTCTGTTATTTTCTTTTTATTGTAGATCAGTGAGTCCTGTGTGACTGTTTAAGAATTGTATTCCAGCAGAACTGGAACTCCTGATACAGGCATCAAAAACAGGCTTGGTGGTAAAAACGTTGCTCAAGTCAGGAAGGAGCAGCATGAGATCCTGTATCCCACCAAAAATGTACTTCAAATTTTGAGTTTTTGAAACAAGCTCCTGTACATGAATCTCAAACCGGCAAGCAGCAGCAGGGATGAGGAATCTCCTAAAGGATTGCTGATTTATCCTACATCCTCACTCCTACCTGTATTTCCTCCTGATTAACAAGGGCTACACCTCAGCATTGCTTGGATTTGTCTCCCTTTAGAAACTGGTATCTGAACTGAGCAGTGAAATCATCCCAGGATCTTTCACAGTCAGTGGGGGGATAGACAGCTGAATCACTCTCTGGTGGGCTGAAGGTCACAGTCACCTTCCATATGTGCTTGTAGCTGACTGTGGGGAGAAATCAGTGCAGTCAAACATCTCACAGAGGAGCTTAAAGTGTGAGACTGAATGCAGGGGGATGTCAGCATTGGCTGTGTCTCAAGTCCCCTTCAGTCCTTTCTGGTTTGGCTGTGGGCCTGGGGGCACTGCACACACGTGTACAGGAAATACAGTATTATGTTTGCTTTTACATGTCCTCTGAGAGATAGAAGCACATACTCTGTGATTTACACTTCTGCTGACAGGACAACAGCCCTGGTGTGGAGCTGTTGCTCAGGAGTGGTTCTTGCAAAGCTTCAGAGAGGGTTTTGTTCACTAGAGAACAGCTTTGGATGAACTTTCTCAAGAGTGTGCTCTTCCCTATTCTCCCTTTAATTTGCAGGACCATGGACAAACAAATCATGAGGGGACGGCTGCAACACAGAGATGATGGTACCAAAGACAAAATTCTGTGCAGTTATTCTTGATAAAAGCTCTACACAGAGGTCAGCTGAGGCATGTCTGAGAAATTTTTGGACCAGCACTGCAATAGCCCCTGATTATTTATTTAAAGACTGATTCTACATCATCCTGGATTTTGGCCTGAATTTTCTTCTCAGCGAGATTCCCTTTGAGCTGCTCTGTTTGACAACAGATGCACATTTATATAAATAAAACCTTACAACTTTAAATAACTAAACCACTGATTTTGAATATGTGTTTCATAACATGCACACAAATGCTCACATGTAAGTAAAACAGCTGGAGCAAAGAATTAATCATATAACTAGTTAAGTTAACCACGGCCTTATTTGTCTTATTTAACTTATGCACCCTCCTTGTGCAATTCATTAAACACACACAATGGAAGATTGAAATGAGAAGTGAAGGAACAAACCTATCCTAACAGCTTTTTTAAAAAAATCTGCCCATTTAAATGGCTAATCCTTCTCCATGGTAGCTGGGGTTTGAGGGGAAGACATTTCAACATGGCTGAGCTATTCATATTTGACCTTTTTCGGCATTGAATTTCTTTTCACCGTTTAAAGAGATAGGGAAAAAAAAGATGCTATGAAACATTCTGGAAATATATTCATGGTAAAATTTGGAAAAGAAATTAAATTAGCCTTACATGCTAGTGGAGAGCAGCATCTACCTCCTGGCATTTTGACCTGTAATAAGCAGCTGTCTGTCCAGGTTGCTTCTGTTCCACAAATACTTTGTTAGCACTAGTAAAGATGAAGTGAAGCCCTCCCCTGAAGTATAACCAATCAACAAATGGACCTTCCTTTCCTTGGCCATCCCCTGACACGTGCTATGGAGTTCATGTTATCAAGATAGAAAGAAACACAATCCCAACCATGAGCTTCCCGAAGCCAAGGTTCATGGCAAACCTGCAGCACAGTATTCAGTGCTAAGAAAGACAAGCAGAACCAGAACATTGTTCCTAAGTGCACAGCCAACAAACTGGGTGATGGGGGTAATAAAATCTGCTGTTTATCAGAAATAACCTTGGCGATATGGGAATAATATGCAGATGAATGTGAGGGAGTGTCAATATGGCCCTGAAATTCTGAGCGCAGATGGGATCAGCAAATGGGTGTTCAACAGCTCCTCAGGATCAGCTACTGAAAGTGTAAGGGAAGCTGGGTGACAAAATCCCAAGGCCATAGGGTATTTGGAAAATGGGGGTCAGATTTCCCACCAGACCTTTGCCAGCGGGTCTCAGTGCTGGCATTCTCTTTAGACCTACCTGCACAAGTCTCCTTTTCTCTCCTTGATGTCAACAGGAGTTCCCTGCATGTGGGGAAGAGCTGAATATTACTGTCAAGATCTGCCGTGCAGATCTGAGAAAAGAATTTTTGTCCTTAAGTGTTGAAAATGTAATGATCTATTTGATAGTGAGAAAAAAAGACAGAAACAGTATGAAGATTTTTAAAAGAAAACACACACACACACACACAATTCGAGCAGCCTTTGAAGTTAATGGCTTTGAAATAAAAAGCAGCCACTTTACCAGCCTCGTGAAACATGTTTTGCTAACATTCTAGGTGTTGTATTTAAAACCGAGTTGGCCAAATTTGGCTGTCAGAGTCTCGAATGTGACTGGAAGGAGAGATCATATCTGTGAGTCTCAGGATGTTATCAGTTGTTTCAAATGAAACTAATGTATCATAACACACCAGGAGATCTCATGAGGCCATTTCCAAAGGTAAGTATTCTGGAACTCACTGGAGAGTAACTTTGTTCTTTCTGTTCTGCTACCAGAGGTGACACTGATGCTCTTGTTTTACAGGACATATTTGATCCTTTCAAATTAATTAATGCTGAGATTTCCAAAGGGATTTAAGACCGATGAGGGACCAAGCACAATTGTCCATGGATGGGATTTGGGACCCTAACTGACTCCTTTAAAAACCTCAGCTACCATACAGTTTGTTGCTGGTTATTTTGTGTACTGCAGGTAAGGGGCACTAATGATGTCCTAAAAGGAAAAAATTACATCCAAGGAAAAGGGCAACCCTCTGGTACATTTACTAATCCCAAAATGATATAGAGACCACCTCATTTTAACTAATGTACTGAGATGTGGAGATTAGCCTCCCTATGCAATAGATAAAATGCATTAACATGGTTAAAGACCACAACTAAACTGAGGCTCCTTTTATAGTTAATAAGTGGTTAGACTCCATTAGTCCTTCAGTAAAAGCAAACCTGTTCATTTAAGGAGCTGGAAATTTCCATCCTCTGGAATGGCAGATATCTGTGTGTACAACTTGAATCTGACATTTAGTCTCATCCTTATGGGAGGGACTTTCAATTTGGTTTTTTTTTTTCAAAATGGAAGGTATTGGAAGAATGTTGTGGAAATGAAGGATCCTTGCTAAAAATATGTCTGCTTTGATGTTTTTGCTAATTATATCTCTTGTGAGAGAAGACTGGCTCATAGCAAGCAAGGAAAAGATAAAGAAACCCTCATGAGCTTATCATATGGACTATTGGTTAGGAAAAAAGCTACCTCCCTATACATATGTACATACCTTTCAGTCACATAAATGGACAACCTCTGGATGCAGGGAGAAAATTAATCCCTTTCTTAGCAAATGTTTTCCTTTGATGGAACTATAACAAAACTGCTGCTGGCAGTTTTAGAGTAACACCTTTGCTTGTTGCTGACTCTTAGGAATCGCCTGCAGAATGGTCTTCATACTTTAAAGCATCTTAAAACAAGTACATGTCAATTGTCTTTTTTTTTTCCCCCTTCAAAATTCATGTATCTTTTAAGTTCATACAGGAAAAACTGAGCCTATCAGATCTTGCAACTTCTAGTTTACACTGAAAATGATGAATGTCCTTCTGTGGAGAGGACTTGCTAGACTATTAATTCTTTCCTTGGTTTTAAACCAAAGTAAGATTTATGAGTGCACAGATTCCCTTCTAAGATGAAACAGAAAAACATCTGCAAGATGAGAATTTACTTGTATTATTAGTACTATTCTTTCTTCACTGATGGGTAATACAGATAATCCCATTCGTTACAGACCTCCATAACTTCGCTAGCAAGTATTTTAACTCCTTATAGATGCCAGTCTGTATCACAGCAACAACTTTCAGTCAAAAATACAACAGAAACTAGAAAAATATACTTTCTAACTGCCCCTGAGAGAGTTCATAGAGCATTGCTCAGGGATCTGTTCTGATCTCATTTATACCACATAGATATGGGTATAATTAAAGGCTTCTTCCTGGAAGTAGACAAGTTCTAAATTGATCAACGGGAAACAGAATCACTTGAAATGAGAAGGTTATCACACTGGGTCTAGTCATATCAGGGAAAAAATCCCACTTCTTAATAATGCATGTTTTTCAGCACTGTCACATTTGCTGAATTTTTTTTTTTTCCAGAGTGACTTTACTTGTAAATGCTGGAGGTTTCTTTCTGGGATGTCTTGATATTGATAAAACCGGTTTGACGTTCAAGAAGAATATTTCATTAGTCACTCTGGTTTTATTTTGTTTCAATTCAATGTCTTCAGAGCATTTCCTCTGAAAATTAAATGTACATTTTAAAATATGTCTGCTTTTATTGCAAATTTTGGACATAAACCAAAATATTTTAATTTTTTTTTTTTAAATTATGTTCCTAAATATGTCTTGATTTTTACCTTTGTCCATGTTGAAGGTGAAAATCCTGTAGGACCAGGGCATAGGGGTATACACATGATGCAAATTTCAACCTAAGAATCTCAGTTAAATCCTTTGCTGGTTTGAAAACATGATTTCCTCCCACTTTTTTGAAAGTAAGGGAATAATCCACAGTTAAAACTATCGAGCATGTAGAAACCATGTCTAGGTCAAAACCACCTTACACATGTGAAGAAACGCTTTATACATGTTATTGAACACATTCTTATTGGTGGGAGTGGTGGTGTGGTAGAGTTCACAATAGAATATGATGAATTTTAGGATCTTATCCCCCAAGATCAGTATGAGGACACTGTCACAGCCTGGCTCCTGCTGCTCCTTCTGTTGACACGTGGCAAGGCCCTGTGTTGTGTGGCAGAAGAAGAGCATAGTGAGCCTCCTGGTTGATGAAAATAAAGAAAACTGGCTTCCAAAAGCTACAGCAACAAAGCTAAGGTCTATGTTTTCAGACCAGTGCCATATATTACTTAATTCTCATCTCTGATATTTTTATGGATGTTTTGATAAGGTCAGGGTAGCGCGTGAAAAGTATGAGTACTCACCTCACCGTGTTTAAGAATTTTCATAAATGCCTTATGCAAATACTTGGGGATTTTTGTAAACAAAGTATCAGGTGATTTTCCAGAGGTGGATATTAAAATTGCAGTTTTAAGAAGTGTAAGAATGAATATTATTATTTGAAGTATTACCCATTATTTTGCAGATTTGTGACCTAAAAGAGCAAGTGACAGCAAGTCATGTCTCTAAATGGAAACCTACGTGGCACTGCCATAATAATATGTCATAAAAAATAAATATTTTGCTATTCCTAATAGCAAGAGGCCATTTTTGTGCTCTTGTAATTATTAGTGATCGGGCCTGAATGAAATGTCTGGGGGCTGTTTCAAACATGCTGTGTATTCCAGAGCTGTGCTCACTGGAGAGGACCTCTCTTCTCCACCTGCCTGCACAGCACTGAGAGAAGCAAAGCAGAGCTCTGAAGTGAAATTAAGGTGATGAGGCTTTTCTAGGAAATGTCTTGAGATTTTCAAAGAGGTTAAGTGGACTTACGGGCTTGACTCCCACTGAAATTTGGGTGTCTGCCTCTCCATGTCTTGTCTGAAAATCCCAGGCTAATATGTTAAGAAATATTCTGACTTCAAAAGAGGAGGACATGCAACCATAACCACTCAGGGGTTCTGATGCTGATAACACAGTACTTAGAGGGGACTGCACATGCTATCCAGTATGATAATACCAGAATTCACAAGAAAGAGCTGTGAGCCTCTAGCACTTACCAGCTGTAATACTGAACAGATTACACAGAAAAATCAGGCAAAAAAAAGTAATATGCTTTCACCTCACAGCAAGAAACGCTGAAGTTCAGGAAGAGGAAATGTGTATTAAGAGAGCAGGTTAAAAATCTACATTATCCCAGACTTTCATGAAATCAAAATGATAGGCACGATGCTAAGTTATTATAATGTATTTATTACCAGAATTGCTTTCATATTTAACTGATTTGGCCCATCTTGAGACCTGTTTTAAAATGCACCACCTTGTCCACCTTTCCATTTTCATATGAAAAACAGGAAAGCAAAAACTAATTTACTCAGGGAGACACATCGACTGTTTGCCCGTTTATCTCTTACAGACCACCCCTCAGTCCAATGTTGACAGTACATGATATTCCATTAATCTGCCTAATGAAAATTTAACCAGTGTTATAAACAAATAATTGGCTATTATCCTCTCAAAGATCCCGAATAAATTACTTCTGCTTATTTTTTTTTCCCTCTTCTCTCTCTCTGCCTCTTCCCCCACTCCTGCCCCCACACAAAAGGCGTCTCTTTCTGACTGATGTCGCAGGAGAAAAAAAAAAATCACTATAGCTGTCACACTGCTACTGCAGGCAGTGAAACCCGGGCTAGACTTCAGGGGATGCTTATGGAGTGGCCCCACACTTGCCTGGCTTTAGATATGGTTGTTTGAAGAGGAGCTGTGCTGTGTGTTGGCAGCTGCATCCCCGCTTCCACCCCACACTCTGCTCGCTCTCCCTGATTCCTCCGATGCCTGATGTGCCTACAATTACATTCCCATCTCCTCCAGCTCTCTGAAGGCTCACAAGAGTCACAGCCACCTTTCCCTTATCATTTGCACTGGCCTCCCTTTTTTCCTCTTGTGTGTAGGTGGGATTTTTTTTCCCTTAGTGCAAAATCTCTCTTCATTTAGAGCAATTAAAGTTGAGAGAGAGCATAACATAATGAACCAGGGAGTGATTTCCCATTTGCTGCTGAGGTCCCGGGCTCACCAGTGCTGCACTAGCCCAGACAAAGCACCACAGCACCCCTTCTTCTTCCAGGTGCAGAGGGGATCCTGATGCCTGGAGAAGCAGGACTTGGTTCCTGCAGTGCACAAGGATGCCTGATCCTGCATCCGCCCTCCAGCTGCTGGGCAGTGCAAAGGATGTGTACAAGCCTTGGGGGATGGGACTAAGCTCTGCTGCTCTCCTCCTCCCCCTCCTATGGCTTTCCCCATGAAAGGAGGAAAAGGTTAAGACAATTCAAATACCTGAGTCTTGGGGGGAGGTTGGTGTAACGGGGTTCTTGTTGTTGTTGTTGTTGTTGATTGTTGGGGTTTTCCCCCTCCCCCTACATGAATTATATACAATTTTCACAATAGGGTGGAAAAAAGTGTTCACCAGATATATCTCTGTAATTTGCACAGTACCTATTTCTTTACAGATAAGAAGATGGCCCTTTCTAACTGATGCACTATCTGTGAGAGCTAAACCAGAGGATGGAGCGGTGCATTTTTCAGACAGATCCTGAGCTCTTTTAAGATATTGTTCATTACTTAAACACAGCTCATCATTCATAGCACTGAACAAATAATTAATTTTATTTTCCATGTGATGGCTGTACCGTGGGGAAAAAAGGTCTAAATAAAAACTTTTCAAAATATTTGGCAAACCTAAATAATTAATTTTATGAGGGGGGTTGTTGTTTTGTTTTGTTTTTAATTTAAATAGAAAGAAGTTTCTTGGAAGAGATGTAGTACCATTCAGAGATCAAGCAGGGAGGAAGACAAGGAGCAGTTATCTCTTATCCTGAAGCAGCTCCTGATGAAATTATGTAAGGTCCATGCATATTCCATTGTTCCTGCTCTTGGAAGTAGCAGCTTGCACCAAAGCCCTGGAGGGAGAAGGTGCTTTAACATTTCCAGCCATGCCAACCTGGTTCATTGTCTCTGCTCCAGAGGAAGAAAATAGGATATCAAGAAACAAAACTTTCAACTTTATTTGCCCATTGATAACATAAATATCCCTGAATATCAGAGCTGCTGTGGGTGTAGAAAAAATTCGTCTTTATGCCATGAGGAAGTTGCTTTGAAGAAAGGCTTGTGGGGATTTTGTTTGTAGGTTTGTTATTTTTGAAACTGAGAGTTTGAAAAAAAGGAGTTTCCGGCCATCTCTAGGACCAATGGCACCTGTCTGGGAAAGGTCTTGCCCCAGGATCTTCCTGGAGTGACAGCGACCACTGAAGAAAGAGCAAACCCAAACATGTGCACCTCAGGCTGTTGGAGCTTCTTCTCTGTGCCGGAACCAGACCCTGTGAAGGTGACATCACCATCCCTGTACAAGGGATGTGAGGCTTCTCGTCCCAGGTGTTTGGGGTTGCAGACTGGGGGATTTTCATAG
This sequence comes from Pitta sordida, assembly GCA_013390025.1. NCBI lineage: Eukaryota > Metazoa > Chordata > Aves > Passeriformes > Pittidae > Pitta > Pitta sordida. Next base: position 253,333 of record WEKX01013748.1, on the reverse strand, counting down.
ATTCCATGAAAAACAGCTTTCCGGGGCGGAGGATTAACAAACCACTCAGTCATCCCCTCAGAGTGAGAGGACGAGGACCCACAGGAGATGTGAGTTGTAGCACCCTGAGCAGTCCAGCCCTGCTTTCCCCTCCTCAAACAGGGATGACAAGTCCAACAAAAGCCTGGGACCAGCCCAGGAAGCCACGAAGTCCAGCCAAGAGTAAAAGCAAGCTGTGCTCTCCTGTTTTGAGAAGGAAAGCAAGGGAAAAACCAGCACTCCATTTACCTTCAAGTGCTCAAATTAAGAGTAGAAATAAGATTTTCATTATAATGACAAATTAATTCTTTCAGACTTTTATTAAAATAAGCATCTTCTATCTTTTAACTAGACCTGACATATGCTTACATAGATACAACACACCCTGTAACCTAATCTGCTAGCAATCTTGAAGCAATTAACTCCTTCTAATCTTTAGCTAACAAAGCCCACCATGCAAAAGGTCCCTGGAGAACAACACTCCAAAGGCCGCCCTAAGCTTCCTCTGACTAGTTCCCTATTATTTGGTGTGTAGGAGCTCATTGGAGTGCTCAGAGAGCAGGGATTCGTTTGAAACAACAAAGATGAATCATCACAGATCATAAGATCTTCATTAACTCCTTATTTCTCTACTAATTAACACAAAAGAAATGACTTGAATGGTTGACAGGCAGCGAATGACCCACAGCTCAGTGGTTAATAGGATGCAAATGATGCCTAATGAGGGTCTCTAGCTGCAGTCTGGGCATCTGGCCTACTATTTTTGTTGGGAATTCAGAGTAGGTTTGAGATAAAAACAGCTTAACCAATAACATAGGCAGCTGCTGAGTTCATACTAAAGTCTATGAATTTATGGGTCCAGCACACATAAGAATTAACTTAAACTACTCATCAACAGGTTTGTATTCATATAAAGCATTTCAGAGACAAGAAGTTGTGCCTTCCATGAGACACAGCAACAACAATTCAGTATTTTAGGAGCTATTTTTATTTGTTTGGTTGTTTTTTTTAATTTCTTTGTTTTTGAGGGCGGGTTGGGTTTTTTCCCCAGGCAATAAAAATAGTTAATTTACAAATTCCTGATGACCTCTCAGTTTACAAGGGAGACAGATTCCTAAACAACTGTGAAACTGGCCTTTAAATGACTTCATACAAATCTGCGTCCCATGTCTAATAGAAAACAAATTTGAGTTGCTCCATAATTTTTTTACAGAAACTATTTCCAGCTGAGTCTTTATGATTAATTAACAGGCTTCCAGTGAAGAGACATAGTAACACTAGAATTTCCACAAGTCCCTTTCTCACTCGCAGAAAGTCTTGGAGCAGCTTCAGTTTGAACTTTAGATTCAGCCACTTCTGCATCATCCTTTTTTCCTCTGCTTCTTCCGTGCACACACAAAAACAAGGGCTGGTGTAAGAGTGAAATATGTAGTATCTTTCTGTGTGTACACATCCTACTGTGGCTGTAGGATGGGATAAATTCCCCTATTTCTCACCACTCTCCAGCCAGGCCTTATCAACCTTTCCAATATAGTGGTACAGCCACTCCCCTAATCACTTCTATTACCGACTGTGGGAGTCAAGCTGATTAAACAGGTTTAAACAGGTTAAACAGCAGAACTTTGCTACCACTGGCCACTCTGAGCGAGGGGTACAGAGCATTTGCACTGCTCTTTCTCAGCGAGCAGGATCACCCAGCTGACAAGGGCACTTCTGACGCTGCCTGGAGGATGCTCTTGCGTGGGGAAAGAGGTGCAGAGATTTAGAGGAAGACTCAATCATGGGTTGGGATATCCCTCCAGCTGGGGTAGACTTGTACTGTTCTCTTGAGCCTGTTGGTCAACCAACAGCTTGTGCCGCCAGATCCCACCGTTTTCTGTATGATGCACCTTCTGTGCATCTGTATGATGTATGATGCATCTGTATGATGTATGATGTCCAGCTTCTCTGCAAAATGAACCATTCTTCCAGAGGTGCAGCTCCTTTTTGTTATTGTTAAATCCAAGAGAACAGGTTTGTTATTTAGTGGACATTTAAATGAATACTGCTTTACTGTTTAAATACTGCTTTCATGCTTCAAACCAGCCACTGAACAGAACCATGAAATGAAATAGATATGAAGAACTTGAAATGAAAAGTGAAATCTACTATCATTTTGAAGGTGGATTAGTATGGAAAAAAACCCAAATGTATTTATTTAAATATATAAAATCTGTGTTCATTTTGTCTCAAAAAGTTCTGCAAACTCTAAATGGCAGAAGGGTACAGTCAGTGTTTCACACATGCAAATTCTTCTCAAGTACCCAAAATCTGTCTTGATTTTCCAGCCTCATCTACTGTACTTTACCTGAAAATTCTAGTTGTGTTTATATTCTTACAAGATTACTGCTATAAAAGATGCGGTAATCAATACACTTCTACCCAATATACACAACTACAGTCCCCAGAGAAAGGCAAATACTTAATACCTTATTGAGTTCTATTCTTTAAAATATGTTTGGTTGTTTTGTTAGGTGGGAAAAAAAAAAAACTGGACCAGAAAATATGTTTTCTTTTCTGTAAACTCGAGTTGAATATAAAACCCCCAAAGCCCTGCCTCAGCAGTGAGCTGGCTCTGCAAACCCTGTACGTTTCCCATTATTGTCAGTGTGCATCCAGGAAGCGTCAGCCTAAGACCATTCAGCCATATATCACTCCCACTCCATCTCTGCATTGGATGCCTTCCATCCAGAGACGGGAAGCAGAGCACACAAGGCACTGCAGTACCGTGCTCCGATGATGTGCAATAGGCTTTCAAAAGCTGGTGTAACATCACCTTGGCTGGACATGGGCTGCTCATCCCGAGGCACTTAAGGGATTAATGAAATGAAATTGTTTTTGGACTTGCTGCACTCTCTCTTATCTTTTAAATCCATAATGTCCCACAGAAGGCAAAATGTAGTAATTTTAGTCAGCAGCCTCTCATTAATTTTCTACCTTTGGGGGAATGTACATTTACAAAAAGAGTGACTGTATGGAGGCTAAGCTCGTCACATTGCTTTTCACTTAAAGAGCTCAGCATGGCACAGCAGAGACAGAAGCATAACATGCTTCAAACGAAAACATCCTTTCAGAGAGGATGCACATCTCAGCTGTCTCTACAGCCGCACACATCTTTATATATATATTTTTTAATACATGTGTGTTTATACACACATATATACAAACCTATGGAGTCATCACTTTTGAAGATAATCTTTCAGGTTAAGTATTTTCCCACATTAAACTGATAATTATCCCCTCCTTTTCTTCCTCTGTCCCCAGACACCAAACAAGCTGGATTTTTGCTTCATGTATTATTTATGGCATGGAATTAATATGCAGATTCACAAAAACTTAAAAACTCATAATTATTCATAAAGGGCTTTAAGGTTATTTAGTACATATTTATGAAACTTTATGTTTGCTAGGAACTATGTCTGAAAGTGCTATGGAAGGGTGTTGACTGAGGTTAATTACTAGCATGGAGAGTAATCTGAAAATGATCAAACTCTTTGAATGAAAATATTTGTCAGTATTTCTGATCTATATTTAAGTGAAGTAATGGACATCAATAGCCTCGCAAATAAATTCGGAAATGGCTCTGCAAGAAAGAAGATATGCATATCTAATATAAACAACCAATGAGGAAAATGTCTAGTTAGCCACTTTTGATTGCTTGGCAAATGTAATAAATGATAGAGATTTATCCTGTTTGTTGTCCATCTGTGTTATGTTCTTACACAAATATGCTCTAGTCTAGAAAATATTAGCAGCAATTTAAGGTAGCCAGAGTCCTCCAATCTTTTCTGGACTAAGATTCAGAAATGACGTGCGAGCTATTCGTGACAGCCAAGATTTCTCTAGAAGTTACTTAAGATAAATGCAGGCTGTATGTAAATAATACATTATATTGGTTTTATATTTACATAAATCTTTCTATCTTATGCATAATTAACCTCCTTTCTAATCCGTAGTGCTCAAAGTTTGCAAACCTATAAAATACGTTATGGGTTACGTGATGTCAAACCGGCAGCTGTGGCAGCAATTCAGAAAGGTAGGAAGCACCCGAAATATTCTTACAGCCGTAATTCTACTAACAGTTATAAAGGTGTTTTGTTTTGTAACCTTGACTAGTCCAGTGGAACCAGTGGAGCTGTGGGTCTGTAATGGCTGGGGCCGTATCCTGTGAGAGAGTAAAGGTCTCAGAGAGGCAGCGACTGTGGAGTGTGGAACACAGGTACAGGTACCCAGGTACAACAGTGGGATGTGTGGTTAATCTCACACGTGTGGGGCTTACCTCATCCATGTTTTTCTTCAGACATATGTCAACTGATGAGCTTATTACCCACAATTTACTGCATTTAAATAAATACAGCATATGCAGTAATTTATTTGACCGTATCATGTTAAAGCTGTGAAAAAATACTAGAAGGCTTCTGATACTGATTAAACAGCAAGTGATACCTTAGTCATTGGCAGTAATGGTATTTCATCATGGGATTCTTTGGGAGCTGCTCTAGAAATGTGCCAGGTCATGTTCGCACTCATACTTTTGTTTTTGAAGATACAGGGTACACTTACAACTCACTAAACAGTGTTTTTCATTCATTTAACAATGGACACAGTCTCCTCTCTGATCCCCTCATAATTAATGTGTCTATAGCACTGGTGAGGAACCTTTAGTTATATGAGCAGCAGTTCACGTAAGTTGCTTTTTGGGGTTTGCATGTTAGGAATAACAACTCCTTTTTCACCAATAGAATAAAAATGCTGCAGAAATAATAACAGGCTCCCACCTCTACATCGAGCATCCATATGGCTCTGGTGTCAGAGTGAGGGTTTTTCTTTCACTACTGTTTCTGCAGCTCTGCAATTATGTGTGTGCATCAGTTCTCTATCTCTTGCTTTGCAGAGTCAGATGAATATTTGAACTCTTTTCATGAAGTTAAACCCACCGAAAAGCCTGGGCTTTCTTCATCATCTTCTGCAGACCACTTACAGTGAGTTCAAGGACCCCCCACACCCAAGGAACAAGAACCTGAGGATGAGCAGGTAAATGTGACATCTGCAACCACCATCCTGCTGTGAAAAATTCACCCTCTGTCTCACTGGTGAAATGAACTGTGTCAATAAAAGCTGATTGTGTTTGGGGTGAATTGTACTTCTGCTGTGAAGGGGAATCTCTGAGAGAATTTTCTAATTGTGCAAGACTGGGAAAACATGGTGCTGAAGGGATATTTTTTTGGCATCCTTGGACTTCTCCATCAGACCTCAAGGGAGGCACAGGGACGCTCATGTCCCTCAGCAGCTCTGCAGCTTCCCAGTGACTACATCTCAGGGGCTGCTTCTGTATCTCTGTTTTGCTGTGGGCTAATAGAAAGTACCATCAATAAAATCACTAAGCCAAGGTGTATCAGGCTCTTCCTCTTCTGCTGTGACCTTACTCTGAATTCAGGGACTATGATTATCTAGATGGGACTAGAGAGGGAAAGAGGACAGCGTAGCCTTCTGCCACACAGAAGGGCAAATCGTCAGACAGAAAGTCTCTTTTTTACACTGTTCATGGAGGAGCAGTCCTTGCCAAAGGTACTTTGAAATAAATGGAACAATAATATAGCCATAATAGTTGCCCTAAGTGCAATGACTGTAGCCTGGATAGATTTGTAATCTCTTTTAATAAATACATTAAATTATTTGAAATAATGTCCTATTTGCCAACAGCTTATTCCATAAATATATATGGAATATAAAATAGGAGAGATTCCCTGACATAATTAAAATCATACAGCCAAGTAGGAGGCAGGGAATAGTGTTATCTTTTCAGCTGCAAACTATTTTGCAGAAATATTTCTCACAGACAAACCTTCTATTTACCTTTAGGGATGGTATAATTGCATATTGAAAACAGTGCAGCTCTGAGGCAGTGACGGCTGCTGCCTCCATCTTCTACTCCCCGCTACAAGGGGAACTCAATCAAATAAACCACACATCCCTTCTTACCAGTGCCATGCTCCAGACACCAACTCAGAGAGAACACCAAATGCTACATTAAGATCTCATTCACTTTGCAACAAATATACGCCTTTAGCATCCCAAAGGACTAGCCTGGATGCTCACCTGGCAAGTGGCAAAATTAGACAAAATCCGTGTAGGTATTCAGCAGGGCTCAGGGTGCTCAGGAGGAGATCTGGGGGGCTTGTTCCTCGCATTCATCTTCCCCAGAAGTCCCATTGCTCTCTCAGCAGAGAGATCTGGCTCGTGAGCAAAGGAGGAGAAGGTTAAAGCTGTAGGATTTTATCCTCTGTGAAAACTGATTATTGGACAGGATGTTACATGTATTGTTTTATGGCTTAAATACATTACTTCAAAGGATTAAGTCTGCATTACAAAAACTATCGATAATACAGTAAATTATTGATTAGAACTTTTCTTAACTTCTAATGCATTGTGTTTGGAGCATTGGTGGTTTATAAGCAGGACAACACAGCAGAGGATGTAATCAATGGTGTTTTATTATCTCATACTGGGTATTACATCATCCCACCTAGAAAAGTCTATTTATAACAGGGACTTTTCACAGTCTCAGAAAATTCATTTGGAGAAGCTGTCATTTTGCACCACAAGCTGTTATGTCAGACAGCAATTTAGCTCTCAAGTCAAAAATCTGCTGCCGCTAAAAAAATAAATAAATGGAAGCAACAAAAGTTTCCAGGCTCATGATTTAAGGAGTTCTTCTGACCCATTTACTCAGCTGCATTTTAAATACATTTTTTGAAGGACAGAGCAATATATGAGTTATATGTGGCCAATTCGCTGGTAACCCCCAGGTATACAATGGAACCAGACAGGCAAAATTTGCTTCAAGAAATGACTCACTGGTGACAGAGAAACACTCCACTCACTTGTATCCCTGTTTGTGGGGTTTCTGCTTTTAAAAAAGCACCAAGAAAGACGGGGTTAAAAAGTCTGTGTAACGAACAGAGGTGGTACTACTGAGAACTTGTCCTCTGTACAGAAAGGTATTTACTTCCTAGGGTGCAGACTGGTGTCTCTCCAGCAAACCCAGGAGTGTCCACTGACACACAAGTCACTGTATCCAGCTTAGAAACTGCTGCCTGCAGAGGGTCCTTCAACATGCACAGAAAGTGCCCACATGGGGAATTAGCACAAGGCAGCCAACCTGGTGTAAGCTCACACTGTCTCCGCATCCTGAGTTCCCCATGAAAGCCTTTGCAGAACTAAAACATGAGGTTGGGAGGGTACAATGACACAGGTGGGAGGTGACGGGAACAACAGTGTGTATGTAGTGTAAGTGATACAGGGGAAAGCAGAAGCCAATGCAAATCTCTGCTGAAGAGGTCACTTACTGGGCTTTTTGCAGTCTCCTTGGGGTGATGGAAAGCCTGCAATTTGTTCCACAGCCTGGTGCTCTCTGAGATGTTTTCAGCTGCTTTTCATGGCCGCGCAGTGGCTCCAGGGCGATGTGATTCCTTCAGCCTTGTTGACTTCCAAGAAAGGAAAACAAAGTAGTGACTTCTTGTCATGTCTCCTTCCCTGGGGGACCTTAAGAGGCCCCACTTGGAATCGCCTATCCCCTCTCCTGATCAAAGCACAAATCACCTTACACCATACCAATACCTCCCACATTTCCTTCTCTGCACCAGGCACGGTGGCAAACAGGCTTTAAATGCATCAGGCAGCAGGTTAAATTCAAACAAAGCTCAAATATCCTGCAGTGACATCATGCCAGCCCTGTGTACAAACTGAGTGCATACATAAATGCAAAATACAGTGTAGCTGTGTATGTGGGCACAGGCAGGACACATGCTCCAGCATGCACTTCCACACCCATAGACTTCCACAGCACTTATTTACATAATTGTATGCATAAAATAGAGTGGAGTATATTGTCTCATTGCCTTCAGTGGCTTTTGGAACTGATCACAAACACGTTGAGTTGTATTTCACACACACAAATTGTATTTATGTAGATACCATGTAAGTATACATCCTATCTTTGGTGGAGGAGTGGTTGAGTTAATTTATCAAAGCAATGTTTATTTTTGCTGATAGCAAAAAGTTTTTCAGCTATTACCCCGGATTCTTTTTGTTTTGGTTTGGGTATTTTTTTTTGTTTTGTTTTTGTTTGCTTGGTTTTTGTTTGTGAAGAACACAGTGCATATTTTGAGGTGTTTTAAGTACATAATTCAAATAATTTAATTTTTCAGACCAAACACCATACCATAATTTGCTAGGATATGCTGTAAAAAACTAAACTACAGATACCTACAAAATACAGGACAACTATGCTAATTAGAGAATTGTATTAAATAAAACAATATGAATGTCTACTCAAAATAATTATTATATTTACATGTATTAAATTAGAGTTTAAAAAAATTTGACTGAAATTTTGCTGGATGGAGATAGAAATGAAATCATATTAAAACAAACATTGAATTTAAAGAAACTGCTAAATAACCAAAATAGCTACTCATCAGTCAACCTAAATTCTTGAACCTCAATTCTTATGGTCACTAGCATTTGCTACAAGTGTTTAGGATGCAGCAACTTCTTGCTGTTTCTTATAACCAAATTTAGTGGAGGGTGAAGTCGCCTCTACTCCCTTCTCACTCAAACATCAATTACATCATCTTGTGTCTATTAGTTGGAGTTACTTCTGTTGTCAGTATATGAGTGATGCTTTTGACCTCTGTCAGCTTTTGTATTTTGCCTTCATGACCAGAGGTTTGTAATGGATCTGACTACAAATGCAGTCAAAGCCAATGGAAAGGCTCTCAGTGGTTCCAGTGGACTTCGGAAGCCTCCCACATCACAGACACACTGGGCTGCGTTCTGTCCACACAGAATTGTGAGGCTGTATGTTACAAGATAAGGTCTGCTTTCTGTGCATTGCCAGATGCACTGCTCTCCACCACTGTGCATACACCAGATAAAAGATCCAACTGTGAAGAACTGCTTTGTTCAAAATTCAAACCTGAACTTCATCAAACACAGCGTTGCAATGTGAGGGTTGAGCTGGAGATCAGGGCACATATAGGAAGCAGATGGGAAGTTTGAATTTGTGTCTCAGATGCAGCAGAGTACAACAGGTCTTGGGATCAAGGGCATTTGCAGCACGTACAAATCATCAGAATTCTTCCAAGAAGGGAAGTTTGTAGGTGCTCCACTAGTCTCACACCTATTATGTTCATAATTAATATAAGAAGTGGAGAATTTAACTGAAGATCTCTTAGTGACTGCGTAGGAAAATCAAAGTTTCATGTCTTATTCGTAATGCAGTCCGTGATATCTGGAGCAAAACAGAAGCAAATGCAATGCAACCCGCTACAGGCAGTGTGTCACTGTGCCTGGCCTGTGTTTTCAGTCATTTGTATTGCTATTTTGAGGAAAGTGATTCAACCTCCTGCGTCTCTGCTGCCTCCTCGGTCCCACTCTGTGAACATTTGTTAGCAGGACCTTCCTCTGCACACTGCCCAGAGCAGGGATGCACAGAACAGGGAAGATCAGGTTTGCAGACTCTAATCTTTGTGGTCCAGAACCTCTGCACCAAAGATAAAAACTAAAGAAAATCAAAGACAAAAAAGATCATGGTCACAAAAGGGGCAGAAGGAAATATTGCTGCAGTTCCCCAATAAATAACGCTATTCTGACACAGAAATAGGGTCTAAAATAAAGCAGAGGTGCCAAATATTGGAGAAACTGCGGTCAATCTTTGAAGTCAGACATATACCAGACATAAGAGTATTAAAACAACAGAGGCACTCATATCATCTTGAGAACTCCAGTATAATTTAGCCTGAAGTTATTCACAAACATTATCAATATTTCTGAGTTTACACTCGCACCTTTGACTGTTGACTTAAAGCATCTAGTCTGGTTCATACTACTGGAAGTGTTTACACTTTGGAATCTATTATGCATAGAAAAATTAGGGATTATCTTTGACCTGGGTCCCACATATTTTTATGCAAAACTAAATAATAGGGTTATTTATTCATTTAATCAATTCCATATATTTGCCATAAGCGGTCCTGATTTCTTCTGAGGTCGCAATCAACATCATACTTTCAGGAGGACATATGGTTTGACTGTTAACACAGATATCCTCGTCAGCATTCAAAGAATCCTGAGCTCTCACATCTTTCCTCAGGTTAGGAGCACTACATATTAACATGGGTTAATCATTATATGGAAACATCAAAAGGAAAGTCATTATTGGGGTAGTTACAGACATGTTTAACTCTTAAATGTGGAGAGGTATGTGTGTTTGCTAGGAAGGAGAAAGGAAAACCACAAAATGTTTTACATTCAAACATGGCACAAAGTATTTCAGGCAATGCATGTATCTGCCTGCAGGATGTCCTGCACACAGCTACAGGCTCTCTCTGGCCGTGATGTGACTGGATAGAAGCTGAATAACAGGCAACTTTTATATCACTTTGTGGTTGATGGGAGTGCAGAAGTAGAAGGATGCAGAGGAACATGTTTTCTGCCTTTAGAGTCATCAGGGATGTCCCTCCTTCCCTGTGTGATGCCAAGCAGTAGTACTGCTGGCTAAAGGCAAGAACTGCCTTGGTTTCTGCTAAAGCTCTTTGCATACCTAAAATTCCGCTTTACCATACACTTACCTCTTCCCAAACTTCATCCAGTGCCACCTGAGTAGATCTGTTTATTTCACATGATATCTGCTTCAGAGAAAATCATCTCTAGCTTTAAAAAGTAATGATTGCTAATGACCTGCGGTCCAAGAATCAGAAGCTTACAGGAACTTCATGACTATCGTGGGATAATGAATTAATTTTTTTTTTCACAGTCTGTTTGGCATTGCTGGCAAAAGAGAAATGGAAAGTCAAAGAATGTCAAATGTGTATATCTATCCATCTAAATCTATTACTGCATGGCTTTAAGGAAAACGAAAGCATATTATTTCCTTTTAAAATATGAGTAGATTTGGTCTGAAAACAAGAGATATCTCTTTTAACAAAGGATAGTAGATCAGTAAATCCTGGAAGTTAATGCATTTAAAGATTTGAATATCATACTAGGAATGAATATGTTTATTCCATTCAGACTAACCAACATATTTTATAAAACTTGCAAGTCATGCCGGTGTCAACATCTTCATAAAGAGCTGTAATTTTATTATTATTATTGGCAAAAGCCTGTATGCTAGTGAGGGAAAAGGCATTATTATTTCCAAGTGTGAGGAGGAAAAATAGCAGTTAATGTAACAGATACCTACCACAAACAACAGAGATCATCAACATTTAATGACTGGAGTAACCATATCCTCCTTCAGCTGATGGAGACTGTACAGAAGCAGATGGAGTAAAATGCTAACAAACACTATGTACCAAATGTAATAGCAGATGTGGAAGCTCATCAGGATTATGCCATTGTGAGACTAATTGCCAGGGTGCCTGTAAGTTTTAACAAGCATCTTTCCTTCCCCTAGCCCTTCTCTCTTTCAGCTAGTGCTTATATTTATTTATTTATTTAGGTTTTAACACCTCCTCTAGTGATTCGCAGGCAAGAAGAATCAGTTCCAGTATCAGCACAATGCCTCATGCAGCACTCCTACAGCTGAACATCTGCTTGACAGAAGGCTGTTGAGAGCTACATGCCAGTTTGGGGACTCTTTCTTGTAGTTTGTGTGGCAGAAGTAAAGTATTTCAAGCATTTAAGGGCTCATGGGACACACCAGAGAACAGAGACCTGTGAAGATGCAGAAGCTGTACAGAATTTCCACCAAAACTGATGCAGCCCAGTGTGATCAGCCAAAGGCTCTTACCAAGCAGGGATGCTGACCTGACCAAAAGACAGTGTTCAGGTGGTGGTGCTGACTGTTCTTGCTGACAGATACAAGCAGAAGGACCAGACAGGTGTCTCCAAAAGATGTAAGAAAGGCCTTTGACTTTTGTGCCTAGCAATTAAAAATTCAGCATACAGTCACTGAGGGTGTTACAACACTGGCATAGTTTGTCTTTAGAGGTGGCGGATGCCACACCACTGGAAGTGTTCAAGATCAGGTTGGATGGGGCTCTCAGTAACCTGGTCTAGCTGAAGTTCTCCTTGCCCACAGCAGGGGGGTTGGACTAGATGGTTTTTGAAGGTCCCTTCCAACCCAAACTATTCTATGATTACATGATTTTCTGGAAAAACGTGGAACGTGTGGAGGAGGAAAATACTGCTCCTCTGCAGAGAGAGCTGTAATCCGTGATGTTTGGTGGTAGATGAGTGGATAAGAAAAAGGGAGAAGCTAGAAATAAAAATGGCCTGGAAAGCTGAAATCTTTGGCCACGAGAACTTAAGGGGCTCTTAAGAGCTGAGCAGGCAGCTGGATTACAGTGTGGTGGGAGACTGCCCTGTGAACCAGCTTTAAAATAAAAGTCACTAGAGCAGCTCTACCCTGCAGGGTAGGGTTTCCTCAGCAGGTCAATTAGAGGCTGCATTTCCTCCACACCTTGCTGGTTGGCAATGGAGTTTTCATTGTGAAAACTCAGGTTTTGGCACATTTTGTGCCGGGATCCTGGTACTAAATCTTCATCTGAAACACAGGAAAATAAAAGTTGATACAAATTTTCGAGCAATAAATTGCAGGTGGATACTCAGTCCTCTGAGACCTGCAGGAGAGTCACAGGCTATTGAGTAGCAAAATACTGGCACAAAAATTACAGAAGCTGATGGAATAGCACGGAGAGGAAGGAAGGGTGAACTCTGCTCCTTGTCACAGCCTCCTCTGTGGTTACTCCAAAAACAAAGCTAAGAGCAGGTGCAAGAGTATCTACCAGTCAGAAAGTGCTACTTGTAATAATGTGCTTTTCAACCAGCTTCAGAAAAGGAAGTGGAAAACAGGAATGGACTCAAGGGGAAAATGGAAAAGAAATATTTGAGGAAAATAATCATAAGCTGAGAACTGATGCAAATCTTAGAATCACTGAAAGTTTTGGGTTTGACCTTAAAAACCATCTAGTCCAAACTCCCCAGCCATGGGCAGAGGGACCTTCCTCTATCCCAGGTTGCTCTAAGCCTTCATCCACACTGGCCTTAAACAATTCCACGGATGGGTCATCCACAACTTCTTGGGACAAACACTGCTAGTGTTTTACCACTCTCACAGCAAAGAATTTCTTCCCAATACCTTATCTAAACCTGCCATCTCTCAGTTTGAAGCCATTCCCCCTTGTTCCATCACTCCATGCCCTTGTCAAAAATCCCTCTCCAGCTCTCTTGGAGCCCCTTTAGGTACTGGAAGGTGCTACAGTCCTTAGAACCTTCTTTATCTCCAGGCTGAAGAACTCCAGCTCTCAGCCTGTCTCCATAGCAGAGGTGCTCCAGCCCTCTGACCTGCTCTGGACTCCAACAGGTCCATGTCCTTCCTACACTGTGACCCCAGAGCTGGAAAGAGTGCTCCAGGTGGTGTGTCACAAGAGGGGAGGAGATGGATATTTACAAATAAAAAAACATCATTATATAGTAGGGATATCTCAATTTACAGCTTCAAAACTTAAACTTGCATTTCCTCTATTCCCTATCTCTGCTAGGAGATTCAGGTTTTCACCCTGGCGAGTCTGGATTGTGCTTATCAGCAGTTCAGGGCTTTATGTCTCAGTGCGAATAGTCAATGATCTAAACATAACTTTGTATTTAACTAAGGGCAAAATAAAACCTTCCCAGGTGAGATCAGGTGGTGAGGAAAACTGCAGTCTAATTGCCAGCTCAGGCAGAGGTGCAACCTCCGGATGCTGATTGAGGGGCCAGGGAACAAGGCTGGGAGTCTGGAGGTGGTGGGGTAACAGGCTTGGATCCTGCTGGTGTCTTCTGGTGAGTAATTGGTTCCCTGTGTTCGCTGCATTTCCTTCAGTCGAAAGAGCTTGATTTTTAGAGTCAGTTGTACTGTGTGGGGTTGTGGGCTTAACTGCAAGCACAAAGGCAAGACTTCTTATTTTACCTAATAACTATATTTATTTATTTTTTTTTTTATTTTTGATGGATTACTCTCTCATATGCTCTTGTCAGTGATGTAAATGCGTAAAACTACACTTGCAACATTAATTTCCTCTCTAGTATATTTCTCAACATTTATTTCAGAGAATCCATCATCTCTAAAAGAAGGTAAGTTTGTGAAGTAGAACCCTTGGAAGTTTATTCAAAATAATGTAGTCTTAATCCATTTTCCAGGTTAGAAAACTTAGAAGTACACTCAGTTTTCTTCCTGCAGCTGTTTGTATAGCCCATGAAATGATTCATGAATGTATGTATCACCAAAGATGTTCTCGTGCCTTTTCAGTAACAAATAGTTTGCGATAGTGAATCTACACGTGCAGTCAGGCAAGCACGTGATGCTGATGCATGTTACAGACTCCTGTAAGAGCCAAACTCTGTCCTCCCCAAAACCCAGCAAAAACAAACTGCATCTTTGGAGTTACCTTTCCAAGCTAAACTAAGGAAAATTAATGAATGTAGTCCCATGACCAGGACTTAACATGCAATAGATTTTTTTTTTAAAATAACCAAGAAGTCTTCATGCTGATGTGATATTATACCTTTGCTGGTCTTAATATTATTGTTTCTGTCTGATTTTAGGTTATTCTCCAGTGTTTATTATTAATTCAAATTCTCACTATTAGAGGGAAGATATTATCCATATGGTTGACGTGCTGCTCAGTATGTTCTTAAGTTCTCCAACGTTTTGATTAACACTGACAGAGAACCCTTTGAAAACATATGGCCCTATATACATCCTGTCATTTCTAATAATAGGGTACATTCTTCAGTACACTTTCTTAAGAAGATGAATTCAGTCATATTTTAGAAACATGCTAATACTTTGTTAATTAGTCCTTTGAGGTCAGGGGGAAAGAAAAGACTGAATGAAAATAAACTTTTCCTTGAGCAGACACCATAAGCCCTGAAGATAATTTGTGCAGCAGAAAAACGTGATATCTATGAGTAATGGTCTCTATATACAGCCAGATTTCTTAAATCAATTAGCTTCTGGCATATTCCTTAAGATACACATAATCTGTTTGATATGTCAGACCCTTTAAGCTTTTGCATGAAGACTGATTTTGATGCTCAATTCACTGATTAGGTCAGTATTTTATTTCTGGTGTTGAATTCCTATATGTATTTATATATTTATACCAATTGTTTCTCTTTTCCAACACCTTTGGGGTATTGGAGAATCGCAGCACTCTTCTCCCTTATACTGGCAAGTCTGATACCAAATCTAGTGGAACTATGGGAGATTTAAATTCACTTTGACTTGTGCAGTAACATGGTAGCACTTAGAATTTATCCCCAGAGACTATTTCTACCGTGCCTATTCTGCTGGGATTTTCATCCACTCTTTTCAATATGGTTATGGAAATTCTCATCTCCTTGGTCTCTTTTAACTATTTTTCCTCACATAGATGCTTTCACTACCCTCAGACTTCACCAGCCATGCATTTGTTCAGAAAGAAGCTGCTTGGACACATAGTCTTTAATATGATACTTTAGGATATGACTGTGCAAGAATTAGTTAGCTAGTCTACTTGAAAACTCTGCAGCACAATGACACACGTATATTTTTAAAAGGTGAGATATCAATATAGATATCTTTATAGACCTGAATATTTTCATATAGCTCACACACGCTCAAAATATACCTACTGAAGTTCTTTTTACCCAAAGATGTATCATTATTATAAATGCAGATGAATAATGATACTAAAATGCATAACTGTTCTTATGATTTCAGTCAGCATCTTACTTTTATTTCTAACTTTCCCCCTTGCCTCCTTGAGTAAAACCCATAGATACGCGATTTGATTCTCAACAAAATTTCAGAGGACTAGATTTCTCCCCTCCCCCACCCCCTCATTTTCTATCTCCTCCCCCTCTTTTTGCTTCTTCTCTTTTTCTTTTGGGAAAAGTCCCAGACTGGGCTACATCAGAAAAGCATTTCTGGGCAAAAAGCCATCAGCCCTTATGAAACTCCATCTCTATTACTACAGATAGATCTCTCTGAGCCCATTAAATCTCTCCTTCTCTAGATTCCTCTCAAAAATATCTGGTAAAATTCATGGTCTTTGCCTGTAGGGAGGTAGGTAGAAGAAGCCTGTTGTGACTGAAAAGTCTTTGGAAGCTGCAGGATGAGGTTATAAACCCTCCCACTCCTTAAGGACAGGGAAGCTTTTCAACTCCTAAGCAAATCTTACCCATTCCACAGAGAGCAGCTCTTCCACATCTTGTCTTGTGAAGTCAAGACAAAATAAAAACCATATCAACATACTCTACTCTTTATCTACTCTACCATGCATGTGAACTATTTGCATAAGTAGCGATACCCAGGCAAATACCTTTCAGAAAGTGGAATATCATCTTGCACATGTAATAAATACCCTTTTTAGGATCTAATAAGAAAAAGAAAGAAATGCTTCTAATGGAAGTTAGCAAGGTCATTCAGAGCTCATCTGAAAAAAAAGGGAGGTAAGATCATAATGAGAGTAGTGCAACAACAGAAGTAGGTTGGAAACCTCCAACACTGGTGGAAAATCAAAATAAGTACAAAATCTCCAACAATCAAAATCATATTTATGCTCTTGCTACCAAAACTCTGTACACTTTCTGTGCAATTTTTCCCCCCGTAGTGCTGAGTTTCAAGAGCAGCACAAGTTTTGTTCAAGCTCTGTCATTCAGATAAAATATGCTCTTTTACACGTTGTTATGTACTGATATTTTGTACCTGCCTTTTCAGAGCTGCCCCTCCTCCCTGCCTGGCTTTTTCAGACATTGAGAGACATGAATTGCCTTCAGACCAGTAACATACAGCTGTCTTGCAGATAACTACTTACTCCTATTAAAACTGTGCCTGTGCTATGCTGTTTATCTCACGATACTCCTTAAATTACAATACTGTTATTTCACTTTTTTCCCCTTTGGTTCTACATTATTTAAACTGCTGCACATGATACTGAAAACTTGAAGACTGTTATCAGTTTAGGAAAAGGGTATTAAATGGAAAAGATTAAGATTTTGGCTCGAAGCCAGCAAGCACTTAAATGCATGAGTAACTTTACTCCCATGAGTAGTGTCTTTGACGCCAATGGGATCAGCCATGCATGGAGGAGCACATGTTTGTATGGATGTTGGGGAGAGCAGGCTCTGCTGCAAGAGCTCCAGCTTCAAACCTTGGGCCTGTATTTAGCTAAATGTGTGCTCAAGATCATCAGACATTTGTGTACCATGTACGTTCACCACATTTTTTTCAAATATTAGAGATTTCTTGTTACGATAGTTTCCCCTCTCAAACATAGGGGGGTTTTACCAGTAATAAAAAGAGTTAGGTTTCAGTCTTTCAGAGAAAATAAAACAATGCTTCAAAAACACAGAATAGATAACATATTTCAATATAAGGCTCAATGCTTGGAAGTGCCTAACCAGGGTCTCTTCGGGCTGTCAGAGAACAGGAAATAGGCATAAAAAGCCAGTCGTGTACCATAAAAACTCGAATTCCTCTCCAGAAAAGTCACAGGTTGTTTTTTTCTCACGTCTTCATCTTTCCTATCCTGGTGTTAGCTACTGTTCTCCACCTTTTCCATCCTACATAAAAACTTTGAAGAAAGGCAGTTTATACTTCAGCTCCATTGAAAAACAAGTGGAAGCGAGGTACTGTAGCAAACACCAACATTAATATTTATTTTGTTTCCAATAAGGAGTAACAACTTGTAATGTCTTAAAAATATCATTTAATGAAAAAGTCTGTGGCTTCCTAATTAGTGAGCATCAAAAAGTTAATTTTGGCAATTTTAAACCAACAACTCATTGCAGTATTACAGAATCTAAGTATTTATTTTCAGTTTGTTGTGAAAAATTGCTGTTGAAAGATTTGACTCAATGTTCCATCAGAACAGGCGTTTGGACAGCCCTTATGTGTGATTCTCAACAACGAAGAAGATGCTGCAGGGACAAAAGCACACAGCAACATAAGAGATGTAGTCCTATCAAAGCAATTATTTCACAAATGAAAATGCATCATGACGTACCTGAATTAAAATTTCTAAATCCCGGCTTCATTAGCAGAGCACACTTTAGGCAGAACATCTACATCTTCCTACGCATCTGCAAATAAGTCACCACCCACAGCCCATGTCATCAGAGGCTATGCAAAATTAAACAGAATTACGAAGGGTTAAAGGCAGTAGATTGACCCTGTTTTACTGTGTCACTCTCATGACGTAGTAACACTTCAGGATTGGTTTTGCCTTTTTCATTTTTTTTTAAAATTTAACTATTTAGCTCCTACATTGCAACTTACTAATTGTTCATACACACTCAGGCAGCACAGACCACTAAAGATGGATATTTTCCTATAACAATATATATTCCTGAAGTGAAGCAGTTTTATATCCAGCTGGCTGATTCAGGACCCAAATAAAATCAATGTGCCTGCAATATTTATTTCTAAGGATGATGAAGCTCCCTGCTATAGATTACAGTGCCTAATTTGCCAGATATTTGTTTCCTAACTATTATTGCCTGCTGAATATTTTAAATCCATTGTAATTCAATATTCAGGCCAAGTCTAAAA
>WEKX01013748.1:201452-233293 GCA_013390025.1 Pitta sordida | reverse complement strand
TGCTGGTGGCCATAAGCTGTTGAGGGAATTGTGACTATTTATGCAAAACCCTGCTGTGCATCACAGTCTGAAATGCACTTCTTTTTCCAGGTCAAAAGGTGGTGAGGGAAAACAAGAAGCAACAATAACTTTATACAATCATTGTCATCAATATTGGCTGTGCATTAGGCACTAGGAAAATACACCTATCTCACTTTTATCTCACTTTTTGGTAAGGGTTTCCGTAACACCTCTGCAAAATTTTGTATCCAGACAACACGTAAGATACACGCACTGCATGTGATCTGTGTGTGTCTGTCATGGCAGTGATGAGGAAATGATACTGAAACGTCAGAATTCCCAAAGGTCTCAAAGGATGTGGCAGAGAAAGGTGGTGAGGACTCCAGAAAAGGCAGCAGGAGGAGGAGGAGCTGCACAGCCCATGGGTGCCCATGGTGCTTTCTGAAGAAATTCGATCTAGAGATGGGCATCATTTTGTTTTTTAAAGCATTGTCCATTGATTTTTGGGATTATTTATGATACTGCACATGTGCCTAAGGAGGAGGAAGGCAGAAGGCTGGAGGAGCCTTCACACACTCCACTTTGAGCACCTAATTTACTTTCTGCTTGGCAGTCATGCTGCTTTATCTAATCGCTGAAGAGAGATTTGCTGCTCCAAAGGGCAACTCAGAGAAGCTTTATTAGGTCCTGGAGCTGAATTGCCCCGTGAATGACAGCTGTCAAGTGATTTGTCACCTACACCCGTGAGCCCAGGATGTTCCCAAATGCCTCTCACTGAACAGCAAGTCTTCTAGTAGAACAACTTCAATAATACACAAAAAGATTTGATTTGGCTTCTATAATTAAGTCCATGATAGTGTTAATCTCATAAAAATATAAAACATCCAGAATTTCTCTCTAATAATTGTAAACACTGCTTCCTTTGTCAACTTTTTGATTTATTGGAACTTATTATAGAGCTAGACTTTATTGTATTTGCTTATGATACCACAGTAATCTTTTCCCAGGCTTTCACTTTATTTTGTTACATTTATCTAGCAAGCCAGATTCACACTCCCACAGTAACCATATGGAGAAAAGCCACAAAAGCTGTTAAGTACATTTAATTACTGTTTTGATGAGCTCATATTTTAATTATGTTTATTGATTCTGTGTGTGTTGAAATAGTTTTCGCATTTCAAGAAAAAAATGGAATCAATATACTGTAATTACTGGGCATTTTATAATTTTTCTGTGTAATTAAAACTTTCATATAATATTTTTAACACTTTTTACTAATCCTTCAGCTGTGATTGGCTGCATTTCCTCTGTATTTAGGTAAGCTTTAATTTTCATTCTTCCATAATGGGAAGCTAAGTTCAGGACTAAACACCATTTTCATCAAATACTTTTCTTCCCCTTAGACCTTCTCGGGAAACAAAAAGATAACACGCATATGGGATTTGCTAACAGAACACCACTTGTGGTACATGGATACATCTTCCACTTGCTACCATTGTGTCACAGGCTGATGAGCAAGACAGCCAAGAAAGACGTTTTTCCTGATGTAACTCTCACTGTCCTGTTCTATTGCAGCAGCTGGAATTTTGCCTAAATGGAAAAAGTTATTATTTGACTTTAAAAGATGCCTCTATTCAAGTAGAAAATCATCTAGGGTTGTTGTCAGATGTTTAAAAGAAATTTTTCTTTGGATATATTGAAATCCACTTTAGTACAGTGGTAAGTGTCCCCACCTGGCGTGTGGGAGACCTCGGTTTGATTCCCGCCAGGGAGACAGTGTTAAGAGTTGGACTCGATGATCCTTGTGGGTCCCTTCCAACTCAGAATATTCTGTGTGATTCTGTGTAAACTTCTGGATTACTTAAAATGGTAAAGCAGGTGTAAATATATGGAGACCTGATCTAGTGGTAGAGATGTCAAAGGTCCCTTTTGTCTGCATGGAGCATATTTTTTGTTTCATGGTAAAAGGAAATGACTTTGGACACAAAGTTTGGCTGAAAGCAGGTACAACCACACATCTGGTGGAAGTCAGCAGTGACAGTACCGGCATTTTTAACAGAGGGTCCTGAGCAGAGGTGGCTTTCACCAGACAACAGTATCTCAATGACGTGTTTGAGGTTAGAAATTACAAGATTTCTCACATGATGAAAATTCCATCCTCAAGGAAGCTCTGATGTTCATAGACTTGAAATGCTGATCTTCTGACTTTTCTCTTGTAACTTGTTGCTGGGTTTTAATTTTAATAGTATTAGAAGGAAAAAGCAGTGCCATGCCATTCAGCCGTCAAGATCAGTTTTCATTTATTTGCATCCTTGCTTGCCACATAGACAGTGAAGAAAAAAAAAAAGTCAGCTTGTATTTTAAGATTGATTGTAGAAGCATAATTTTCACCCTTTCAGTATACTTTTTAGTCTCTGAAAAAATGCTAGAAGCTCTGCGCTCCTCACAGTCAAACTGGATTTGTTACATGAAGAGTTCTCTATTTTTATCTTAAATTACCGAAGACAAAGAAATATCTTTTCTGTGGAACTCATCTTAACTTGACCCCAGGCATATAACATTAGCAGGGCTGGAAACTGGGTGTTGGCTGAGGAAAGAGAAAGGACTTCATCTATTTTAGTACTGTATATTACCTCAAGGTCGGGAGATTACTGTGAGAAGAGGCACAGTGTATGACTCTGGTGACAAAAAGAGGTATCAAGAGCTGAAAGAGAATATTTATGGGAAAAAAAAATCCCCCATGTGATAGCAACAAATAGAGCCACCTGAAAGAATAGTAGAAAAGATAGATAGGGAAGACTGAAGAAACAACACCTGAGTGTCCATTTGAGATGGGCCAGAATTAGAGAAGGCTCATGTGTCATCACCGCACCAAGAGAAAAGTCAGTGGAAAAGGAGGGAACAGGGAGAAAGGGTGGAGGCACAGGAAGGTGGAAACCTCGTTTTCTGCTCTTGGGAGCACTTACCCGAAGGGTTCTGGCCAAGTGTCCCTGGTACAAACCAGGAAAGCCCCACAGACATTCCAGGACTCAGAGCAGTAGGACTCTGCAGAAGTTGCTCCAGAGCCTCATCGGTCTCTCACAAACAGATTTCACTGAGCTCTCATACCAGGCTGGAGAATCCTGCTGCAATAGTGCCTGGAGGGATGGGGATGGAAATCACTGACTGGGGCTGGTGGTGATGGTACCTGTATTTCATTGTTCACCCAAAGTCGCTGTAAACTATTTCCTTTTATATCAGTGATGTTTTCAGCAATGCACTTTTCAGACAGATTAATTTCTGTGTGTATTTATAGACATTCTCTATCATACTCTCTGCAGCATAATTCAAGTATTTTTGTTTCCATTTTTCTGAGACTAGTTTTCTTCTGCCATCATTTAATAATGCAGTTTTCTCTCAACATATAATATATGCTACATATTTAAATATAAAGACATAAAATAGACACACCTGGAAATTATGTGGGGGAAGATTTAAGAAGTCCTAGTTATTTCTCCCCACCATGCAGAACTCTTCACTTCAGGATAAAGAGCCAAAATCTCTGCAAATACACCACTATTAAACCAGCTAATTTTCTTGAATCTGGTGGAAATATTTATGGTTTCTGCCATGGAAAAGACAATCTTTCCTCTGGAAGGACTGTTTGTTGTCAGCCTGTTGACTTCTGCAGGAGTGCAGAGGACATGCAGGAGGATTTCTCGGGGTAGGATGCCTGATTAATTTAAGCACTACAATATTAATTTATTCACTGAAATAAAAGATTTTGGAGAGTTGATGTAGTGGTAAAGTGGTTGATTACAGTAAGAGCTGTCAGCTGCATCAGTTAGGATGAGTGTCAGCCCTAACTTTGAATTTCTTGGCTGTATTTGGTGTAACAACATTATTGTTGTTTCAAGATTACTTCTTGGGGTTTTAATGGAAAAGATAACAAAAATACCCTACTTAGAAAGGTTGCTCTACTATCCTGAGCATGTACATGCAAACAGTTTTCAAATAGCTTGTCATTCATCCACTAGGCTGGTAGAGTTCCTCCTAAGAGATTTCCCTCTACGGGATAAATACTCATTTATAAACCTCTCTACAACTCTGTACAATTTACCCGAGAAGGCAAAATGGTTCCTGCAGATATGATACAACTCCAGACAGCCATGTACATAATTTTGAAGACAGCAGGCAGATATCAGGAAATCTTTTGAATGTCAGTAAATGTGTAAATGCAGCACATATGTTTCTCAGTGTAGTAACTCAGCTGTTTCATTCCTCTCTTTTGCTCAATATTCAGCCCCTTGAGAGTTCCGACCCTGGCTCCAGTTTGGCAGTTTCACACACATAAAAGTCTTGTTCGTGCAAGTTTTGTGAGCCACCAGAAAAAAAATAAGATTTTATTTTTTGCTGGCTTTTTTTTTTCTGGTTTTTTTTTTTTGCATTGCAACTCTAAATCAGAAAACCACAATTGTTTATGAGAAACATAATCAGGCCCAGCAGCACCCAGGAGGTAAATTTAGGACCTCTCTTTCCTTAACACACCTCCCCCTCTAGGATTTAAGGTCAATTAGATGATAATTTAGCAGCACCTATTTATACCTGATGAATATTTCCACACTTCTATTTTAAGTATTAATCATTTAAGTTTTCAGTGCTTTTCCATGCATTGCTCCGACTAGCCTATATTTTATTCATTGGTTATTGACAGAGTAATTCAAATTTACTAATGAACACATTTAAAATTAGTACTGCTGCAGATCATTTTCTCTTGTCTGTGAGCAGATTCCCAAATTTTTGCTTTATAAAAGATTAAGAGTCACAGGCAGCTGCATTTCCTTACTTCTTTGGATAAGAAGTTGCGAGCCCAAACAGCATGACAGTCTGATTCCTTATGGGTTGCTTGTTGAGTACTTGTCAGTTGAGGACAATTACTAGGCAGAATCTGTTTTCTTCAGTTGGGTTATCCATAGAAAGTAATTGTGGCAGCAAACTAAACAAAATGGAAAAGGGACGAAAAAGCAAGAAAGCAAGCAACAAAGCAAGCAAGAAAAAAAGAATCCAAATTATCACAAACTACAACAAAAGTCTTCCAGGAAGACTTCTCTTGATGAATCTGTAAAATTCAAAGTGTGAGAAAGAAAGATAGCAAAGTCATCAAAGCCATCTTGTTGTCAGATGCTGCCCAAAACAGGTTCTCATGTAAATATTGATGTCACTAAATCTTACAAGGAATAAATGAAAATTTTCTTTCATAAAGGATTGCAAATGGTGTAAAATTTATTACATCAGACACTGTCTCAACAACTGAGACATCCCCATATTCTGCCCACTGCATGTTTTGTGAACGTATCAGTAAACACGAAGGCTCAGCTCTGTACCATTGAAGTCACACACATGCACAGACTCCTTCACACCCTTCAGCACTACAACCTTATTAAAAGAGGTTGAGAGCGAGGGATGCACAATGTTCTCAGTGCATCTGCCTGGGGGAATCGGAGACTGTTTTATCAACGCTTTCCTTCAGTTTACTGAGAATTTTATTTCAAGAGAGAAAAAAAAAAGAAGCCCACAAGAAACCACCACGAAAAATACAAGGTCTAATTCCTGCCACATCAAATTTCACTGCAAATGTAGGAGCACAAGAAATGTGTAAGAGCAGCATAAGTACCGGATTTCATTCTGCTCCATGGGAGATTTATCTCTGTCAGTACGTGCAATGCATTGAAAAATTCCTGTACCAAAGACTACCTTCAAAAGGATTGTGTAGAAGTGAAGGAAAATTCAAACTAAAAACAACTCTTCCTAGGGAAAGAAGTGGTTGAACACTTTCGCCATCCATCAGTTAATAGGCTGTCAGCCGGCACAAATAACAATTCCTCTTACCTGGGGGTCACTTTCCTGCGTACCTGTCCTTCCCCCATTTCCCCAGCCATTTCAAGCAGGTCACTGGGGAAGGGAAATCAGAGTGTTCCCCATCACAGGGAGAAATCAGAGAGGGTACAAAGTTTCACTTAGCTTTAGATTAGTCTAAATTAAATAGAGTGGCCTGGGGAGGGGTCTCAGTCTGCGGGGCAACCTGATAGTGAAGCTAGAATCACAGTCTATCTATGTTCCAAATTGATGGCAATGAAAATAATACTCCCCAGACACAAAAGTACACTTGTTTTCAGATTAATGCATCCTGAATGTGAGCTTTTCATCTCCTTTCTGAATGAGTTAACGTGTGCTCGTTTGCCTTGGCCAGAAACTGAACTGCAGATTCATTATTCGGAAACTTATTTGCTCTGCAGTCCATAAGGCCAGTGGCTTGGGAAGATGAAAACAGCTTTCCACAGGCCCTCATTTGGGGAAAAGCTGGTTGCCCAGGGCTGCCAAATGCATTCCCAATGAACTCCTGCATTTGCATGTTACATTTGGGTTGAAACTGAGAGAGCAAATACCTAACTGCTCTCCAGCTTGATCCAAGGATCTCTGATAGTTCTTTCTGAGGGTAAATGATGCATGTGAAGAAATGGATGATAACTTCACAAATGCCCTAGCTTCATTTTGTGTTTTCTAAGCTGCTATTAGTACAGAATCAAATTATTCTTTGATTGATAAAGCAGCGCTTTTTTATGTGTGTGCTTTCAGATATTCTCACTTTTCAGAAATACCATAATATCTTTTCAGATATTCTCACTTATCTGTGGATACAAGATGTAAGATAGAAGAAAGTTTTAAAATACATCTGTCAAGATAAACTTGAAACTACTGTTCTTTATGCAACTGAATAAAAACTACACTAATTTGGACACAGATGTTTTGCTAAACTTAGCTTCTGTTCAACTTGCAATGGAACAGAACACTGAAAAAAAAAGGTTGGATTGAAAAGCCAAAACGGTATCATCAGTTTATTCCAAAATATGTATTTTCATGCTGTCAAAACATCTTCAGACATTCTGGCAACACCTGACTTTGCAAAGTATTTCAGTTCTGACAAATGGTGTGATCTGATGGAGTATATATTGTACACAGTCCCTTCAATGCTTCTCCAGTCTGATGTCATTTTATATTTCTCCTCAATAGACTGTTCAACTTAATGAGACTTAATTGTAATATGTTTTTCACTGCTATTATAACTCTGTACAAACAACTGTATTAGTCTCAGCTGGTAGAAACTCCCCGGGCACATCCAGTATCACCACTGCCAAAACATACCTACCAGACTTGGCCTTATTCCTTCACATACCTTGACCAAACTGCCTTCTTTTTCCAAGCATTAGTTTGTTATCTCCCTGCCATTTGTGCCTGTGACTGGAACTTCATCCAGGAAAAAACTAATTCCCTATACTGAGAGGAAAAGTAAAGCCCCAGTAGTGCTTGTACAGAGCCCTTGACAAACGGCAGCTGATCCATTGATCCCAGGCTACCTGAGATCTTCCTGTGCTTCATATTGTCACTGCAGGTGCCATTTCTGGATGTCCAGGATTGCTGTGCTCCCATACACTCCTGTGGGCTATTTCCACAACCAGTTGCCTTTTGGAAAACTCTGAAGATGAAAGCTCACTATTACAAACCCCTGATTTTGTAAATTCACAAAGTCACTGACACTTGGAAGAAAGCTATTGAGTGACCAGTTTTTTCCTAAGATGCCTACAGCGATGACATGCACAGGATAAATTGAAGAACTGAGAAAAACCTCTTTCTCAGCTCTGGAATTCCCCCTCACACAGTGGCATTGCTGTTTAGTCCAGGAAAAACAGTATCTGAGTTTGCATCAGTGAAAGCCCCAACTGGCAATGAGAACATCATGCTGCAGGACAGGCACATCTCAAATTCCTTTACTGGTAAATCATAGAATACCATATTTTAAGATCACACAGTCTTCACAGATATATGAGCTGAGAATACTTCATGAGGTCCCTGTAAGCTATTAATCTATTGTGGTCTATTTAGTGATCACCCTGCATTACAGGGCACGTTTCACAGTTGTCTTGACTACAGACAAATCATGAAAAATAAACAGGGATATTTTTAAGCATTCATAAACAGAGCAGATGTAAATTTAGCTTAACAAGAGCTGTTTATTCAAGTACTAAAATACTTAGAATGGAATACTTATTACAGTCATGTAAAACACTAGACTTCAAGATTGCCTTGTCACTACCCTGACAACCCACGTTTGGCTTTCCACATACAGGTAAACTCACAGTTCCTCGTCTGTGTCACTGAAACTCTCTGACCAGGGCACGTAATCACACCCAAACCACGACTTTTATGTTAAAGGCAAAATATGTAATGCAAAGTAAGCTGAAACTGGTGGGAAAAAAACCAACAAACAAACAAGATAATTTCCAATGGTATTTTACCTCTGATTTTGGGGAGGTGCATGCAGGTAAGTATCTCCTTGTCTTTGTGGGATTTCTGTCTGTGTTCCAGCATCTGCACTGGGGAAGCACTGTGAACTGAATGATCTTATTCTGTTAATTCTTTTAGACTTCCTTTTAGCAAAGCTTAAAATTAAAATTAGCCTCAAAAAGAAAAATGTTGAGATATTTGAATTCACTGAGGCTTTTGAACACTGGTTAAATTTTAAAATCTATCCCGGTTAAACACGAATTATCATTTTCCTTATGAATTACTTTTGAAAAATATTCCAGTATAGAGGAACTGTAGAACTACACAGCCGCCCACTAAAGTGAGAATATAAATTCCCCAGTCTAATAGTTATTTGACTGAGCTAATATTGAAATACTTAATAGCATTTAAAAAAAAAAAAGTTCAAATTTCTTTTAAAAGTAGTACTCTGATCATGAGATTTAAATTATCATATTCATTAGAGAAATCCTGTGCTGGGATTGAAACTCTAACATTGCATTGAACCAAATTGACACACAGAAATATATTTGCCTTAAAAAGGAGATAGACACTAATGTGGGATATATTGGCACATGAAAATATTCTTTGTCAGGGCTATTGTATTTTTTCCCCAGAGCAAGTTATCATTTAACTTTCCTTACTTTACTTTTTTTTAATTAGAAAGAAAATATTTTAGAAGACCAAAATAACAGTAGTTTCAAACCACGACAGCAGCAGGCAGGAAAACCATGCTCACGCATCTTCATTTTCGTTCTAAACATAAATGAAAACATGAGTGTTTATTTATAAGCCTGCAGACCAAAGCATCTAATTGATCCTACCTGGGAGACAGGGGCTGAATAAAGGGCCATTATGTTTTGATGAGATCTGCAATTGCCTTGAACTTGCCAGGAGTTCAGGTGTGGGTATATCTGTACCCCGAGCGCTTGCAGGAATGTCGCTCCCTGCACTCCTGCTCCTGCATCTGCCTCGTGGAGCCCTTGTAGGGCCCAGCTCTATTTCACCAGAATAACTTGGCTATTCATGAACAATAAGGTTCGAATTGTACTTTCCTTTAACACAACATTAACTCTCAAAGAGCTGGAAATTCAGTATTCTGTTCCCTAAGCTTAGATTCCAAATCAGTCACTGAGAACATTATAGGAGCAGTAATCCCATTAAATATATCATCTTGCATATATCTAAATCCAGTTAATTAACTTGTATTGCAAAAGAACTCCAAGATATAGTTTTCAGTGAGCAAACTCACATTTTAGGTTTCTAATTATACCAGAAATAAGTTTCATATCTCTTTTTCACTTAAAAATTTCGAGTAAAATCACCTAAAAATCTGTAATCATTGACAAAATAGGTTTTGTATAGAAACCAAAAAAGTCTGAGTGCTCTTTATTAAACTCTGTTCTTCTGGAGAGATGATATAAAATAGAGGGCCTATAAATGTTGAAAAAGAGGAACATTGTCTAAGAAATCTGAAAAAAAAGTCCACTTTCTAAAATGGCTGGACAGGCAATAACTGAGGTAATTTTGCAGATCATGTTGAATGCAGTTACAACTCCTGCACTTGGAAATCAGTTTACAAAAGGCTAGCACTGGTGATAGCATAAGACAAATAACAGGGGGAAAAAAGGTTTATTTGTGGCCTAAAGTGATGACAAAAATGAAAAATGGATAAAAAGAGATTTTTCAGGAGATACAGACTAAGGTGCTTTTTATGCCTTTAGTTAAAGGCAAGGCACTCTTCCAATGAGAATATATTTAAAGCAATCTGCAAATGTATGTCGTCATGTGATTTCAGTTTACAAACAAATATTAAAATAAAGTCAACAAAAGGCCAGCTCAGCCTGTTGACCAGGTTCTTTTCTTAAAGTACACACCTACAGTTTCCCCTCCTGGGTGACATTGGCTCACTAAATCCCCAGGGCACCTGTTTTATTCCAGAGCAGGATCAACATCAATCACCAGAAACCAGTGAGAAGGGAGCAGAAAAGGACAGGCAAACCTTTCTGCGTCACAGGGCAGGATCCTGCACAGGAATCAGGTAGGGATAAATGAATGCTGTATTTTCAGGGCTGCCCACAATCATTTACTTTGCTTTCAAAAATAATAGTTGGTAGGTAAAAAGATTTTCAAGTACTTTAAAATAATTCGACTCCATTCCAAATTTTAAAATGAAAATTGATTCTAAAAGGTCTTAGAGTCTGTATTGGCTTGTAATATAAAAAAACCAAGTGGTGTGGCCTGAACATCTCATCTTGCCCTTTACAGAGGCATATGTTGAAATGTAAAGCTCAGCTGAAAATGTGTATCTCCCTAAGGTTTAGGTGCAAGAGATGACAAAGACTGAATTAGACCCAGACAAAGGTTGGTTTAGGCCCATCTAAAAGCTAATTCAAAAAGTACTCCATGTGCTAACCAGCCATTCCCCTCTCCACCCCTACCCCAAAGGCTACACAATGCAGGGTTACAGTCGACACTCTCTCATGGTAAAAGTACAGCTGTGTTTTGTTGCACCTGCTATTTTCCATTGCAATGTGTTCTCCTCCAGCTGCACTGCCTTGTGCTGCTCCGAGACCTGCTGCCCGTGAACATTGTCGTGCCATCCAAAGGGGCTGAGCTGTGGGACTCCTGCACAGCCCCAAGTCTTTGCCAATATAGTTGTTTTTCCTTAGAGTGTAGGGACCATTCCCAGAACAGACCAGGCTCACGTTAGCAAGATGGGACCCAGGTCTTCTGATCTCTGCAGATTCAGAAAATCTCAGCAACAGCAGTGACAGATCTGGCTGCTTCCTTCATTAACTGAAAGTCTTCCTCATCATCATGTTAAAGTCTGGAGTAAGATTCTCAACTCTTTTTCTTCTAAGGTCCCGTGAAAATGTCTCTTGTCTGACACGCCATGCGGTGATGCAACATCACTTAAATCAGTAGTACTCTATGCCCATATGTGAAGTAATGCATGATTTTAGACAGAACTCCCACCAGCTTCAGTCATAAAAGACCAGGACCTTTGTTTCCAAATTGGGGATAATGGCAAAGATTAAAAAAAAATTGGGGCAGAAGGGATAAACCCTGCTGTCTTTTTAAAAGGCTGACCACAACAGAAAATATATTTGCCTATTAAAGTAGAAGAGAGAATATTTTAGAAACTAATCAGCCACAGTATGTGGTTTGGTGTTTCATTAATTGAATTCTACCCATATTAACAAGTGTTACTACTTTTTTTCTTCAATTTATGCCAATTATGATTTCTCTTATGAAAATAATGATTCATGTTTGAGATTGAGTTGTGTGAACATGAAACAAAAGCAGTATGGAGTAAGACTGAAAAGAATTCTGAATTATTTTCCTCCAGTTTATCAGTACTTCAGGTCACAGTCCACTCACCAATTATCCAAATGGTACTCGGTCTCAAAAGAGCTAATAACTACTCAGTCATCAAAGAGAAGCTTCTGGGATTCACAAACTCTCCATAGCCATATCCTCACTTTGAACTGCCATGAGTTGTACCGTGGTGCTGCAGCATCACTGGCTGAGCATCACAAAGAAGTCACTCCTTCAAAATATGGGGATGCACAAATACTGTTATTTCGCCCCCCACTTTGTGGAAATGTATCTCCTTTCCTAGCTGCCTGTTCTCCTTTTGCCTTTATGTATTTTGCTGTTGTGGTTCCTGTGATTCTGATCCACCAGCCTTGCTCAAGTCCTTCCGCTGAAACACTGTCGTTTCATCCCAACATCCAGGCCATCTGCCACAGGCATAATTCAGAGCTCCAAGTCTTCTTCCTTTAGGCATCTCTCTCCATTTTCTTTGATGGTAGGCTTCTAATTTTGGATCTCCAATGCACACCTACATCATGTGCCTGAAGCAGCTCCTGACCAGCAACACTCCCACAGAGTTGGGTCCTGATGGCAGAATTCAATGCTCTAGTAACATTGCACATATGGAACCCAGAAGGTCCAAGTCCACTATTCTTGAGACAATGAAGATTACATGATTTTTTTCCACAATGTCAGAACAGGCTATGGTCCCAACATCTGTTCCTGAAGAAAAAAATATGACCTAAACTCCATCCAGAACTGTAAGAAATCCACTACTGGCACTGGACAGAGCAAGGCAATGCTGCTCCCCTCCAGGTCAGTTTTGGACAAGAGTGCTGAGTCAGCCTGGACCTCTGATGCAACATTTAACCCAATCTGATGCAACATTTAAACACCAAATAGGAGGTTTCTTATGAGAGCATCTAATAGAACGTAATTTTTTACTCCTTGGGCTGTAGCTGCAGGTATGCTTTGGTTTTGCAGCCATTTCAGATACGAGAGTTGAATGTCCAGTCCTCCAAAGAACAGAGAAAGCCTTCAGGTTATGTTATAGCATCATCTGCAGCCTGAAAGTAATAAAATTTTTTAAAAAGCAAGTATTTTTCACTTCATAGATTAAACAGCTGCTTCCTGCTTTGAAAGTGGCCTTGAACAGCACTGTTGTCTGCAGCCCTGTGTGTTACCTGTTCTTGTCTCCTTTTCAATGCTTTGGACAACAACTTAGTGCCAGAAACTTCACCTCACATTTTCCACTCAGGCATGACAATTAGAGCACGTTTTCTTTCCCTTTTGGCTACCTTGAGAAACACACGTCAGCATTTCTTCATCTTTGGCCACCAGCAAGGATGTACAGTGGCCAGGTAATTTACTCCGCAATATTATTTGCTACCTGAATTTTAACATTAAAAAAAAAGGCCTTGTGAATTTTCCAGAAACTTCAAAGATACTACAACTTTACTTTAGAATAAAACGTGTCTATTTGTCTCGCCGAAATATTCAGCTTTATTTCCAATGAAAGGGTTAATACCTGGGTTTTACCCTTTTTGGATCAAGTTGTTGAAAGAGGGAAAGCTTCATGCACCATAGGAACCTGCACTAGTACCCTAATGACAGTATAATTAGAAGTATCATTGTGGTAATGATTCTTTTCATCTGGCAAAAGGCCTTAACAAAAAAGATCTCTTATTCAGTTAGTTTCACTTGCCCATTCTCTTACCTCTGCAACACTCCTTTTCTAGGTCAGCATCAGAAGTTAATACGGGGTGTTTGACAAGACTTCAGACTGTGCTCATCAAACTAATTAAAGAGAAACACATCCAAAGCCTAGTGAATTATTTTACTTTTTAAAAATGCTGCCCATTCATCTTGTTTAAAGGTTTACCTGGCTCAGTGGGTTTGATTAATGAAAAGGACAATGGAGCTCTTGTCAGTGTAACCTGCAGTCACTTGGTTCAGGGTCAGCAGGTTGAGCGAGAGGCCTCCATGTCTATATTTAGTCTCTCTACTTTAAAAATCCAAAGGATTGAAGCATTACTGATTTTATCAGTATTCCGCAGTTTGGAGGAAAAGACAAGAACCGTCTTGATCTCAAACTTCATTCAGCACTTTTTTTGGTTTGTTTAAGTTAGATTGTGCACAGCAGATCCCCCGTGGTTGTCCTAGGTTTGGAGAGCTAGGATAACACTAGCTCAAGTCTAGAAATGGAGTAGGGACTTCAAAGAACCTTATAATTCCCATAAACTTCTACTGGGGAAAATTTACACTAATACACGTATTTGCATAAACTCTGAAAGGACAAAAAAACCCCAAACCAAACCCAAACAAAAATATGACGTATATTAAATACCAGTGAGCTTATAAAATAATCATAAATACCTTGATCTTGCAAACATTTTGACATACAATTAGCTATACTATTATAAATGCTCTTATTATTTGACTGGAGCTTTGATTCTGCCATAAATTAGAAACAAGGCGAAAAGTGACATTCATATAACTCAAGAAACAGCAGTAAACAGGACTTCTACTAAAAGTCAGTGTGGTCCCCTTTGTTTCAACAGAAGGATGCAACCTCCATCAGATTTATGCTGACCCTGGATTATTTCTCTGTGTCCTCGCTGCCCTGCTGCTGGTTGTGTTGGGAAGGGGGAGTGTTGTCTCCCTCCATCCCCACCTGCCTGCACACCAGGGAGGAACCTGCTGAGAGCTGTTTGCTTCCCTGTGATACAGGCAGCAAGCAGGGAAGTGCCCAGCAGGGATTATAATCTGCCCTCTAGTGATTCATGCAGTTAACATTTGGCAACATTTAACATTATTTATGCATTACATAATTGCACATTCATTACATAATGATTTCATTGTGCAGCAGTGACTGTGCTCGTGTTTTACACCTTTCCAAGAGGTTCTTGGATATAATCAATGGACTGAGTACCCAGCAGATTGCTGATAATTGTGGGTTGTGATCATTAATAGCTCCTTCCACTGATATGTTTATAGCAATATAAGACACAAGTCATGCCTATCGTCCTGGGACAGCTACTGTTGCACAAAACCATCTGCAAGCACACACTGAGATTGTGCAAAACAACCACCCAGTTGCTTCACTTCAGTGCTCAGGGCCAGTGTTTTCAGCTGTGTGGGTTATTAAGCAATAATGCCCAGATCCCCTCCTGTGAGGCCGAGTAAGATTTTCTTACTGATTTAATGGCTCCCAAAGCAGGGCTGAACCACAGCTTTGGCCAAGGGAGCTGCATGAGAGCAAAGATGTTTGCAGTTTGGAGAGGAGGGTGTGGTCCCTAATATTTAGTCTTGTAAGTAGTCTTTGACGAGTAAAAGGCTTTGTACCTTGATTTTAAGACAATCCTTGAGGTTCCTCATCAATAATTAATTGCACCATGCCAGAATAAGCCAACGGTGCATCATGGCAGTGCTCCACGACAAGCTCTGCTTCAGGAATCTGGAAGAGCTTCCATAGCTGCCCTAAATGCCAAGCCTTCTTTAGAGAAGGCATCATAATCCCGCTGTGATTCTGATAATTCTGCTGGGAAAAAACATGAAATAGCGTCATGAGAGTCTCAGTCCTTAGCTGTGTCTGTGATGTACACCAGTCCCAGTGCAGAAATGGGAAAACAATTTGTACAATGACCAGTACTGGGGCACAACCAAAATGAGCATATTCCCCTCTCAATGAACCCAGAGTTATGTGCTTGTGTTCTCCGTGATCCATCTCCCCTAGTCAGCACAGAGCACACTTACTGTCACTATAGCTGTGGAAACCCACCCTCATTCAGCAGCTACTTTATTCTTGCAAATAAAACACTTCTGGGCTTGATCATTTTATCTGCCCTATCATCTGGGAAATGCATTTGGATAAAGGGACATTTATTGAACTGTCTTTTATCACACAAGTATTTCTACCAAAGAAAGATTTCCAGGATTCAACTCTGTGTATTTAAAATGCAAAATTCAAAGAAGTTTTATTGCCAGACTTTAGCTTCTCAATAATTATGTCATAATTGTTCTGCAAGTGTGTGTTACAGTTTGTCATACATTGGAGGAATTAGCATAGAGAAAAATCCACCTTCCTGCTGTTCAATAAATGGAAAAGCTGTATTTTAAATGCTATTTTTAAATGTAGCCACACTTTAGAATTCTTCCTAGATTTTTAAGTAAGTAAATACTACACTGTTTGCAAGGGAAAAAAAAAAAAGGAAGGGAAAAAAAAAGAAAATATTAAGGAGAGATGAGATTGTTGGGGGAGAGAAAAGTGTCATCTTTGCCACATAACAAGTTAGATAGAAAATAAAGTCTGCTGCTATGGAAAAGGAGATCAGACACTGAACTCAATTTTTATTGTACTATATTTGAAATACCACTTCACTTCATTCCCATGAGAGAATTTCATGCAATCTTTCACACTGTTCTTCTGCAAGAGCCATTTGCAACCATGCTGTCTATGGCTTTTCAAGACCTAAATTTCCAACGTAGGAAGGTAAATTTTTTCATTATGTCATCAGTCATAGTGCACCCACCCACTGAAGCCTGAACATTTCCTGCAGCAGCTTTGAGATAAAGATTTCCTGATCCCTGCAAGCCCTGTAAGAACAGAATTGTTTACAAATGAGAAATTCTGATGCCTGATATTCCAGGCAGCACTAGGTGTTAGATCTTCCTTCTCGACATAGTTGCATGTTGCCAGGTGTTAGATTTTTCATTATTTAAGAGCAGGTAGAAAACCCCAACAATAAGTATTCATAAAATGTCAGACATTCTCCAAAGGGCTGTTTGACTTAATATAGGCCATAAAGATCTCACTTTTATTAGGTTTGAAAATTACAATTATTTGAAGGAAATTGTGTCACTACTTAAAATATTTTACCAGAAGAAACTGCTTAGCACCATATCTTTAAACCATCAAGAAAGAAACTCCAGAGTTTCCACTATATTACAGCCTTCTGACAGCTCTTGTTGGTGTTGCAAAGCAATACAGGTGAAATAAGGAATAATCTTCCTATCCTGGCTTGAGAATACCAAGACCATCAACGCTACTTTTGCCCAGGACTTATTTCACATTATTTTTTCTAAACCTGCTTGGTGATTAACCCTCTGTGTGAAGTCCTCTGCAATCCTTCATCTGCATCATGAATTCTTTGGAGTACATGACTTGACCTGGGGTCAGCTGAAGGCCAGCTCACTTCCAGAACATACACAGAGTTGGATGCAGGAAAAATCTCGGTTTAAGAGCAGAATTCAGAGCTCGAAGGCGATAGATCTTAGCTGTTGCATTGCAGCTACAGCACGTGCCTGCCTGTGTGCTCTCCTGAGCAGAGGGGCAGCAGGCTGAGATGCCTGCTATAACAAGAGTATGGCAAACACATACCTGCCGAGTGGCTCTCTTTGTCTTCTTTTTCAACCTCATGTGGGACTGGAGCATCCAGTTTGTTCAGCTGGGGCTGCTCCATAGAATCAGCCACGGGCACCTCACCACTGTCCCAGGGGCTCTGAGAGGGACACAAGAAGACAATGCATGTGAAAGGTGACTTAAGATCAAACAAACAGCAAGGATGAGGGAAGTAGAAACCATGTTAAATATGTTGTTGCTCTTGCTAAGATGTGGATATAAAACCAGAACCAAACTATCTGGGTTTGGATACAGAATGGATTCCAGCTCCTGCTAGAATTTTGGGTTTGTGACAAACTCTTGCGGAGTGTACTTGTTTGAAGTCTTCAGATCAAAGTCGCTGCATAAGCCTTGCTGTTGCTTATACCTTCATAAAATTCCCAAGGTACTGAAAAACCCAAATGGCTAGTGCTAGAGGAAGAGAAGCAATAACTGATAAATCAAAGCAGATTAATATGGTGTTGTTTTAGGATTTCACATCCACATAAATAGAGAGTAATTTACCTGTATAGCTTTATAACACTGGCAAGAGCTGTTCACCTCTTGGTGAAGGAGTCTGGCTATTTGTACGTGTAAATTTTAAGGATATAAAAGTAAAAAGCATCCAAGCTTCTGACCTCCCAGGATAGGGTCAGAAATCAGCTACACTGCATAGGTTATTAGCTAATTAAGAGGTGGAAAAGGACATTCATTCTGTGTAGTACATATTTTCTGAGAAGGGAAGATCTAACAGAGCCTCTTTATCTGCTGCTATAAAATACTCTGAATTAGCACATAAATTCTGCAGCAGGGAATCTTTTTGTCATGTCTGCTCAAGAATACCACCAAAATTGTTGGTGACACACTGGTTGTGATACAACTGATGTCTTGCCTTTGTGACTTTTGCTGGTTCCTTCAATACAGTCATTCTGAAGGCTCCAGATGTTCAGTCTAACAACTCACAGGCCTTATTTGTCTTACAAGCCCCCCACTCTTCAGTATGGCTGGGCTGATTCCTGTAATGACAAAGTAGGTATTTCTTTCAATAACATTCACTTGTCATTAGAAAAATATCCTAATTATGAATTCAGAAGTGACAGATTGTGAGATTCAGTTTGCAAAGATGATGTCACTGGTGGGGAATTGGTGGGTAACCTGCAATTACCTCTTTGAATAAAGACATCAGTGTTGTATCTCGAGAAATAATGGCTAATGATATGTCTTCCAAAAGGAAATAGCGTTATTAATTACCTTACTGTGAACACACCACTTATTGACAGCTTTGAAGGCCATTCATCCAATTAAGTATAATGACTAAAAGCTTCATTTGGCCTTCATGGTTATACAGATGGGCTAAGAACAGAGAGCAAGATTCTGATTTCATTTATAACCTTCATAAATATTCAGAGAAAGTCACAAACACCCATGGAGCTACCCTGGTTTCTATTGCTGTGATTAGAGTCAGACTGTGGCAGGTAATAATGGTATAGAAAGCGCTGTAAATTGATACCTCTAATACCTCTAAGACATTGTTGTGCAATAATACAATCTGTCATCTCTTCTGATTGTTACTAAGCACTTTGCTTCCAAGCACTTTGCTATCAACATTTACTATCATCCAGGCCTGCATACATTTCAGTGACATGATTTAGTTGCAACAACCTCCCTAAGTTATTTTCTCCTTAAACAGCTAATTTTTGCAATATTTTGCAGTTTCCACTGCCCCACCCGCCACTTAATCTAATGGTCTTTATAAAAATTATTCATTCATATTAAACTTTCTCTCAGTCTTACAGATCTACTTCTGATGGTATTCAAGCACTGTTGTTAAGAATAATGCAACTGAAACCAACAGAGTTTCTTGGCAGGACAGAATCTGACCTCAAGTATAAAGGATCATTTTTATGAACCCATCTAGGTATCTCGAAATTTCTCATTAACATGTCATTTTCCTGATTAATTATTTTAATGGATGGCAAGACAAATCCTCGTGGATGGGACAACTCAGCTAATGTGTCTCTAAGGTAACAGTGTGGCTATTAACATTGTTTCTGCTATCATTGGTTTTTATCTTTGAACAGCAACAGGCTGCTAATGATATGTAGTTATCATTTTCACATTTTGGAACATCAAAAATGCTGACAGACTAAGGTGGCAACAGTTTGTAAGCACTTAGGTAGAACATCAAAGACCTTACTAAAGGTTTAGTACACACCAGCAGTATAGCAACAGTTTTAGATCTACCTGTACCACCGTTCTAATCGCTCAGAAATCTGACACTCATGCTCATATGACACCCAAGAAATGCTTTTTTTGTTAAATGGAAAGCAACACTACAGCCAAATTGCAAAATGTCTGCAAATGCTTTGTTTCTGTGCAACGCGGAAGAGCCAAGAAATTCGCAACCTTGTAACAGCTGACATTGTAGAATAACTTAATGCTGCCAACAGGTCTTGGGAGAATGCAGAATTATATGTAAATATATCCAGTAAACGTTTTTAAGTGATAGGTCTTCACCTTGTGCAAACAAGTTGCAACAGCAGTATTTATCGAAAGGGCACCTGACGCAAAGGAGTCGGATTAATTGTTTATGCAGAGGCATTCAGTCTGCATTGCAATGAGTGCAAGCACAGAAAAGAGGTGTTTCTAGAATCCACCTCCTTCCTGGGAATGACTGTGAATGAAGTAAACATGGTGGCAGCAATTTTAAGCATGATTTCAGTACCTTTTGCCACTTTGCATTGACTGTGCTCAAAACACTTGAGTATACCTGGATCTGGAACAAAGGGAGAGTATCTGTTTCTAAGTAGGTCAGAAATACGACCAATTTGTAGATGGGCCTCATACATCAGGGTACCAAACTGTGGAAAAACACACCCTTGCCTTAGGATGCCTGGAAACCCATCAACCCAGGGACAAAATTATTGTTTTGAACTTGAAGCCAGTAGATATTAATCTATATTTGCTATGTTACCTTGCTTCTATTACTAAGGTCTCGTACTGTGGCAGACAATGATAAGGATTGGCCTACTTTGCTTTTCTTGGCTGCTCCTCAGAAGATACACCTGGCCCCTTAGTTTCCAAGGCATTTCTGCTATTTCCATTTCTGCTACTAAGAAAGTGGGATGTGGGGGCAATCAAAACACAGATAAAACACAAATGGAGCAGATGGAGACAACTGAGAGTTTGGACTTTGTGCCTTGGAGCTGTGCAGTGTTGCAGGGTCGATTCCACAACAGGGCTTTGCAACCTGGCAAGACTCAGGCTCAGCTGTGGCACTAGAAATCGGTTTATTTGTTTGAGACATCTTCATTTATGAAAGCAGGAGTTAAAGTCCGTCCTAAAACATTCTCTGCTGCTTTGAAGCTAATTAAGCAATAGGCTTGTCAAGTAACTTCACTGCCACTCTACCATGTGCCAAACATCAACAAAGCACCACAGAACAGTGGTGAGACATCTTCCAGCCCTGTATACACCTCCATAATGGATCTTACAGACCAAATAAGACATTACATTACCTAATTTAGGGTTACAGGTGGTTGACACTGAAAGCTGAAAAACGAGTCTCATCAGCATGACTGGCCCCCCCAAGGCAAACACAAATGTCATGACCTCTCCATGTCTTATCCTGCTGCCCTCAACTCTTTCCATCCAAGGACATCAGAGGAAACTGAGGAAGGCAGCCATGACATAGTTTCTCCAATACTTTGCGTCCTTCAGTGACATACTTCTCTGATTCTCTGTTTAGGCCTGTAGAAAAACAAAACCAGTCGTCCCATTCCTCATATTAAATAACACTGGATGGAAAAGCTCACACTGGAACTTTCAAATATTGGGAGATGCAAGTTCTGTACATTCCAGTGAAAACTTGAAGAGGAGGTCACTGTGACCCACAAAATGTGCCATAAGGAAAACTATGTTTTGGTACTACAATTAGTTTCATGTCAATAACTACACATAATGAGGAAAAAAGGTTCAAAAACCTCATAGAATCATTAGGGGAACTGTTTTAAATTGATCATGTCATACAAAAAATATTTTAAAAATCTAAACTTATTTCCAAGAAGTAAACAAATATATTTTCCAATTAAGTATTTAATTATGACTGTTAATGATGAGTGCTATGATGAATAAAATAAAAGAGCATTGTCAATAAAAATCTAATTTCCCTATAGTATCTTAATTCAGGACCTCATTTTTCAAAACTGTTTAATATCAAAATAGCAGCACCGATGTCATATGTTCTTTTTTGTTACTAAAGGTACTCATAAATACAAGCCTTTTCAAGAGTGGAATTTAAAGTCAGCAAATACAAGATAAAATTTAGAGCTGTCTCCACAGTACAAAAAGAAGAGCTGAATAATTTTTTATCTTCCACAGTCCACAACATTAAAGCACAGTTTATTTAGGCTTTCAGTTTCTTAAACCAAGTCACTATCAAAGTGCTTTTGTAGCAAAAAGGACGGATTTGAAGAAAATATTTTAAGTGCCAACGTGAATGAAGGAAAAAATCATCGATCGCAACAATGCTGCCAACCAGAAAATACTCAACTCAGTCCTATGCACAAAGGTCACCATAAAAAAATAAAGTTAGAAGCAAAGCATAAGAGAAAGAATCCTATTTCACTAAATACCAATGCATGGCATATTACACACCTGTGATGTAAACACCTGCCCTACATTCATTCATATGTTTTCTACTGGTCACAATAATAGTGTTGATGTCGTATTAGCTCTGAGTGCCATTAAGCAATTAGTGGCTGACAATGTTTTAGGAAGCCTAATGCAACACTTGCACTTCAGTGATTTACACCAGTAGCCAGGCTATCCATTTATCATCCATGGCACGTGTTAAAGAGTGTCTGAAACAATAGTGGAGAAAATATATCTCAATAAATTATCTCTACTGCATCACTTACAAAAGAAATGTAAATGAAAAAAGAGATACAAAATTTAAAAATGTGTCTGAAACACATTGACAATAAAATAAAATCCATGTTCTGTTTAATGTTCTTGCCATGAGAAAATCTCCTACTGGAGTCAATGAGAGATTATCTTGGGCAGGGAGTACTGAGCTGGCCTTAACACATTAAAAGATAAATCATATATAGCTGATGCAAGTCAGGGGGGGAAAAGAGTGTTATGTGAAATGTTTATCTTTTCCAAATCTTTCTTGAGGGCAGTGTTAAAAAAAGGTTGATGTGATTGAAGCATAATATCTTCACTTGCCAGGGGAAATACAGGATGTTAAGAGGTTGATTAACCTGCCTTCACAGGGCAAGCATGCAGCCCTAAATTTGTATCATATTAACTTTTTATCTGGTGAAGTTCTTCAACTGCAAACACATAGGTAAATGCAAAAGGTACATGCACTGCAGTTGGAGTGTGAGATGGGGCCTGTGGGACACATTTAAAGCCAGAGCTCATCTGAACTTTTGGCAAACATGAGGAGGGTCAGCCCCAAGAATGTAGCTTAGATCCACACTTAGCTAAAGGTAACTGAGGGTAAATTATGACCCCTTCAGTCGGAGGAATTACAGAGCAATACTGCTTATGTCATGCATATGAATAATCTGCACTCTATGAACTGTGTGTGTAATTCTTTTTATTCTCCAGGGTAGACCTACTGCTAAATAACTATTTTTCTGTGGCCTCCCCCAGCTTTGTAACTAACACTTTTCTTTGATTTACAAAACAATGTTCTCACCCTTGGTTGTGGCTTACTATTTTGGGCTGGGGCAGCATTCCTGGAATGCAGCAAAGCATGAATTGGTGCTGCACCTTCTCTCCATGCAGAGAAGAGTCTCCCAGGACCAACTTTCAAGGTCTGAGGAGAGCCCCAAAGAACACATCGCTCCAGTAGAAAGCACTGGAGGCAAATACGTATACGCTTGCCAGCTCATGACTCTTAAAACTGTAGGAATAGGCTGTTCCAGAGAATATATCATGAGATTCCCAACCTTGCTGACACCTTGATGCCTGTTGGAACACCAATGAACAGCAGCATTACTCTTAAGTTCATTAATATGGTCACTTACTCTCTGCAAAGGTGTGTTATCCACCTGCATTTCAGTGAGACCATAACTTCTCCCAGTGCCAGTAGAAAATAGCCCTTTAGTAAAATTATATCAAATTAACAATTAAGAAATGTTAAGAATATAAGTTTATACAGTTAAATGCTCTTGAGAAAGAGCAGGATTAGGGTTGCCTTATTCTTCACATGATTTTTTCACAAGATGTACTTATGCCCACATTAAGAGTTGGGAAAAAAAAATTGTATACCTCTTGTTCTTGCTCTGCCCTTCTCAGCTGGTAGGAAAAGATGAGCTTTAAAGACTCATTTCTCAGAGACACTTACAGGCCTTCAACTGTCTCACTAGGTTTCATGCTAATTAACTATTTCACATCCTCCATGCAAGACAAACTGGTGTCAATGCCTCAGCAGTGGATGTGGAAGCTCAGAGCCCACAGTTGATTTGGACTGATGGATGAACAAAGAGATTTTGCAGGAAAAGGGAAAACGCATGACTCTACCACACTGGGAGACTACAACTCTTGAGGCAGGTGATTCAGACTGTGGAGCACGTTTGAATTTATTTTTTTTTCACTTTTCCCAGTCCACGTGGTTGTAACTACTCCAAGAGAGCTGTCAGTGTCCCTGCAGGCTTCTCTGCCCTGTTGGACTTGCAGATTTTCACCACACCTATTTGTAAATAGCTGCTTGGGCACACCAGTGGGTCCTAATTAAGCCTTTTAGACTTCTCCATTGCAGAGTCCCTGAGATCTGTCATGGAGAGGATAACACAAACAAACCTGAGCCTTTTCATAAGGATCATCCAGAACAGCAGGGCCAGAGGATGATTTGCTAATTATGTCCCGAGTTTGAAAGACTGTGGCTTTGGTTGCATTTCCTTCTTCATTACAGCTTTCTGCTTGATATGTGGCAAATTGCCAAAGCCATCACCTGCCAAAGGACACGGGTGCAAATAAAACCAGAGTAAAATGTAGGCCCTGAGGTACAGCAGTATGACGCCTCAGGCCACATAAACACCTATGTTTTGAACAGTAAAACTTCCTCAACAGTAGCCCAGCACCACCATCCTCTGAGGGTTCAGTGCCCAGCTTTAATATTATGCCATTTCTTTTGGAAAAACTGGGTACCTGTGCTCTTGACACTTGCACAGGTCTCTCTCTCCCAAGATTAGTCTCACTGTAGTCTGCAGGATTTACCATGACTACTTATAATCACTGGTTGAAAAATTGACAGGCAAGGGATTTTTCCCAAGAAAAGTACTTTCTAGGGCTTAAGAAAGAGATATCTTGGTAATCGAATTCAGAAAGGGAAGGCATATTCATGAAAAGAAAGGTCCTTTTTAGCTGAAGTGTGACAGATCTAGCCCGTGTTAATTTATATTGACTTGATGAAAGTCCATGACTTCACTGAATATTGGACTGGCTCCCAAGAACTGCAGATCCCAGCCAAATATAACATGATCTTACTGTGGTGACTTTCAGATTGACACATTTGGGATAATATGCTTCACAAAAGCTTAGGCTGTAAAATTTAGGAGTCCTTCCTAACTTAAACAGCTCCAAGGAACTGGAACAACTGCAATTTGAGCTCTGGTTTGCATAAGCCTTTACAATATCTTGCAGTGTCATAATAAATCATAATTTTTTAATTACTATACATTAAGTACCATAAGTCTTCCTTAGGAAAAAAAAAGTCCATGAAACCCAAATAATAAAGCTAATTTCAAAAGATTTGTTATTTTCTTTTTGGTTTTGCTTTCTTTGTGAGAAAATATGACTTTATGAACCAGGAGTTTTTCTTCAATCCAGTGATTTGGGATTTAAAATATAAGCTACGAGTTACAGCACAACCATATAGAGTTTAGTTTAGGGGAGTGAGCTTGGAGGCCACTAGTTCTGATTAGTAATTAGTTTATCCAGAGCTGAAAAAAAAATCAAAGAGGAACCAAAACATTGAAAATATATTATTTTCTTCTTTCTGTATATAACAGATACAGTGTATCACAGAATATATTCTGAGTTGGAAGNATTATTTTCTTCTTTCTGTATATAACAAATACAGTGTAAGAGAGACAGATTTATCATCTCTAAAATTATGAAGGGTAAAGAAGAATGCAAGTAAATAGATTTAATTTTCTAATTAAATGCAATATTCCCTTTGTTTAATAATTGAATTTTGATGAATTTATATTGTTTTCTTACATACCTAGCCTCCTCAAGATAATCTATTTCATCAAGATTAATTCTTAGATTTTTATCCCTTGGAATTATAATTTCTACACAAATGAGGATAGAATCATAATCCAACCCATCATAAATGCAAATAGAAACAAATCTATACAAGAGCCTAGATAATAGATACAAGATAAAGTGTGCCCTATATGTAAGCAAATGTAAGATAAAGTTATGGCAGCATTAAAGGTGTTCTGCTTGT
This sequence comes from Pitta sordida, assembly GCA_013390025.1. Classification (NCBI taxonomy): domain Eukaryota; kingdom Metazoa; phylum Chordata; class Aves; order Passeriformes; family Pittidae; genus Pitta; species Pitta sordida. The sequence goes on along the minus strand of WEKX01013748.1, from coordinate 207,788 downwards.
TTATTAGTATTACTTAAATTACATAATAAATTTGTCAGTTTTGAAATTCAGTTTCTGGGCTGCCTGAAAGAGAATTGCTCTGCAAAAGCAACACGTGTTTTTTTTCCTCATACGTAAAGAAGGTATTTACAATAACTTACTATTTGTTCAAATGGTGAAAATCCCTTTTAATTACATATATTTTCTCAAAAATCTCATAGCTACACTAGTTTTATGAGTCATTTACTAGAAAAGATTGAGGTTTTTAAGAGGATCCAGCTGCAACTTGCCCTGAGCACTGTACAAATTCTTTAGTAGGTACTTTTTTTGTGTTTCTGTGATTGAAAAAAATACCCAGTTGTTCTGTTTATCAATGTAAAAACTTGTTTAAACACATTCAGAATTGTGTTTCTGTTTTTATTGAACATAATCTCCCTGTTTCTCTTATTAAGAATGCTTTCATACAAATGATCAAAATGATGAAACCTTACACCTCAGATTCACATAGCATTTCAGAAAATGTAATGGTGGCAACTTTGATGTTTCCTGAAGTAGGAAGACGACAAAATATCTCTACAGTGTTTTGGCTTGGGGATAAGTACTTTAAAAGCATAGCACATGATGCTCTTTCACCCAGAAAAGAGAAGGGAAATAGACTTTTTTTTGCAAAATAATTATCCTAACTTCCACACAAATCACCCAAGTGAACTGAGTCTGATCTCTCCATTGCAGACTTCCTGGGAGGCACTGTTTGGCATCACTGCATGCTTGTGCTTTCCAATCATTTCAATGAACAGATAAAGAAAAAAACGAGGGAAAGTTAAGATCTTTTAAAAAACCACCCAGCCGGGATGGTGCTTGGTTTAAATATTAGGAACATAAACCATAAAATCTGCTCTGTCTTCGTGGGTCACTTGCTGTGCCTCAACTGATTTATTTCTAGATGCAGAGGTGTTTTCTGAATGTTCTACCTGTGTAAACCAGTAAAATGCAACAGGTGCCAAATATCTCCAAAGTCTCATGCTGTGTCTGCTGCCTTTACCGAATGCACTTAACTTACATCCCTGGAATAACAGTTTTCCTTTTGAGTTACTAACCTAAAACCATGAGTGCGGCCAGAATTGCATCGTTTTCTCTCAAGATAAAGGGAGAAACAAAAGGAAATCCCTCCTGGAACACTCTGATATTTTTACCTAGGAGACCTCCCCAATGGACACTTGGAGCTGTAACTCAACACAGGATTTTGCATAATTGGACTCATCTTAAATTGCAGTCTTCTAGTGTTGCTAACCCTGGCGTCTGGCCTTGGCTTTAATTTTTAAAAGTTTACTTTGCTGAAGCTTCTCTTTCTCAGCTTCAGTGATGCAAAGTGGGCAAACAACAAAGCAACCATCAAACTTTTTTGTGCTCAGATACCATTTTAAACACAGGTGAGATTAGGAACAGAGCATGATATAAATGTGCTTTGACATGGGAGATGATACCAGGGAAGATAAATGTTTTAAATCAAACTCTATTTAAGATAAGCAGAGCATACAAAGTAGCTACTTGACTCTTGTATTAAAAGCGCAGTTATTCAGATACAGACTTAAATATATAGAACTGTATCTGGAAAATAAATTTCAATGAGCTGTTATATTAGTAATGAAAATACAACATGCTTGGGCAGGATGCCATTTCACTTGTTATTATTCTTCAACTAATTTTTACAACTTGCCAAAGTGCATGTTCTATATTTATTTGAAGCCAAATTTTAAGTACAGGTGCACAAATAGGTAAGAAAATATTTCAATAGCTGAAGAAAAAAACTCATATTCAGAACTGAGGCTGTGCAAATCAACCACTTAGCTCTCTGCCAGAGGAAAAAGACTCAGAAAGAAACAGACTGATGCTGTTGCCAACTCACAGAAATCCTGGGCTACAAATACATTATTTTTTGTGCAACTTTAATATCAGACAAGCCAAAATACTTCATTCTCAAGGACCCGGATTTATATTTAGCCCTAGATTTTCCTCTATGCCAGCAAAGCAAACTGCCACTTTGAAAACAGGTGGGGTGAGGGTCCACTGCCCTGGATCTAATATAGTCATTAAAACAAGGGCAAAGTGGGAATAACTGCTAATATTGGGATTTAGTAGTCTTTTAAGCTCATTTTGAACTGGTATAATGCCAAATCTTTGCATTACTGCTGAAGTTTTAAAAAAGCCAATTACCCTTATTAAGAATTCAAAAACTTTATACTTAGTAAGGGTCTGGAGACAAAAAGAGAAAAATAAATTTGCACAGGACTGAGCCTCCTGAGTTTTGCTGCTCATGAGAAGTGGTCTGAGGAAAAGAGATTGATGTTTTTTAGAAGATATGCTGCCAGCTTTTCTCACAGGAAGCAATGGGCAGTGTAAACTCCAGGGCCACATCAAAATAAACATTTATACCTGTGGGAAGCAGGGAGGTTCAGTATTCCAGAAGTCGGAATAATTAACATCCAGCAGTTGGGAGAGCTGAAAGATTAGGTATTAGGAAGGAATTCTTCCCTGTGAGGGTGGGGAGGCCCTGGCACGGGTTGCCCAGAGAAGCTGTGGCTGCCCCATCCCTGGAAGTGTCCAAGGCCAGGCTGGATGGGGCTTGGAGCAACCTGGGATAGTTGGAAGGTTGGAATTAGATGATCTTTGAGGTCTGTTCCAACCCAAACTGTTCTGTGATTCTGTGATACGAACTGATATAACACACAGTGGTGCCACTGGGTATCACAGGAATAGGAGAACAATAATCCAGATGTCATGCTGAGATGTGCAAACTGCAAGGGCTACAAACTAATTTTGCTCAGAATTTTTCAGGCACGGACTATGCTGTCCAAGTACCAGTCCTGGGTTAGCAATGAGAAGCAGATGAAATGCTGCAAATCTTAAATTGTGGTTATATTATCCCTCAGTATCTTTGAAAGTGCTCATGTGAGAAAGGATTGCCTTCTAAAATACACCAGAAAAAGCATTGCTTTGCATCTGGGACTGCAGTGTGTGGTTATTTCAGCCGGCCAGTAACACTTCCAAAGCTAGAATGTCAGCTGCTTTGCATGGGGATTTATTGAGGGAAAGATAGTCCCTGGACATCAGCAGAAGAAATCCTGGCAGAAGACCAACATTTCACTGAAAGATTTTAATTGTAATAATAACTCTACTAGCCTGACATCTCCCCTTTATAACTGCATTACTTTTTGCTTATATGTGTCTTTGAACAAACCATTAAGCTTCAAACTAAAATCCACAGTTTTTCTTTCCAAGACGAGTCAAAGGCTGAATCAAATTAAGAAGATTTCATATCTTTTGTATCTGCTATTGCCCTTTAGGCAACAAATAAATAAATAAAATCAAGAGCTTGTACTTCAAGCAATTTACTTTGGAGGACAAGTTGTGTGCTTTTTTCCAGGCACTAGGAAAGTCTGAGAAATCTGTTACTATTTGTGTTCACCACATCTAACACACTCCTGAAGTGCAACGCTTAGCACCGCCAGTCAGTTCCTGCCTCCTGTAAGGAAGAAGCTATTGCTTCTCATGCCCACCACTGGAAAACTCAGTAAGCTCATTCTTCACCTTTTATATTCTCAGAGAGCGGCTGCTCCCTTCTACATCTAACTTATATATTAGATTTTGATCAACTCTCAACACAGCAACTACCTAAAAACTCATACATCCTTTCCTTCTAAAACTAACATTTCTCTTTACAATTCCCAATTGCTAAAGACCATAATTGCTGAATGGTTTTCTTCAATTATTTCTGAACATCTTAAAGCCTTGTGACTTCGAGAGATACTGTGATTTTAAGAGTTGGTTGGCTTTGGTTTTTCACAGAACCCTCTTTTCTCCAATGCCAGCTTTTTTAACTGACACTCAACCACAAAGTACAGCTATCCCCTCAGTTACAGCAGCTGCCTTCTGCGAGTCTACAAGTTTCCCTGAAAGATTCTGGGAAAAATGTGGTCTCTTTATTCAGCTGAACCGCCCAAAACTAATGAATTGAAGCTGAACATTCTCATAGTTTTAAGTTAAATGAGGAAGATACTGAGTGTATTTAATAGTACACAACCTCATACTTAGCACCCTTTCAAACAAGTTAATGATAACTCTGTAGGACATGATCAGCAAATGTTAATTTTAATTTTGAATGTTCTTTGGCACAGTAAACCCAAACAGAACTACAGAACTACAAAGGCTTGTGAGCTTGCAGACACAGAACACCCTGACCAACCCACACTGTTTGATTTGCATTTAGAAATGAATCTGCTTATTTGCTGCTTTTGCCCTGACTAAATTGGCTGTCTAGCCCTAGGGGGACACACACCTTATTCAAGAAATCTGTTCTCACCTTGACGTTTACTTCACTGTGGTTTGCTCTATTTAGAATGTGGCTTTGAGTCATCCTCCCAAAGTTCAGGATAGTTTTCCAATGAGCTCTTCAGAAACTTGCTTTGATCCCAGTTTTGGCAGTCAGCTCTTGTCACATATTTCATTTGTTAGACGTAAGTCCCCATCCAAAACAGTCCAAGAGCAAAGAAGAGGAACAGGCTCCAAATATGGTGAGAGCAAAGCCAGTTTCTGGAGCAGTTTAACACATCGGCGTGCGTAAGAATGAAGAGAACTGGAACAAGTTTTAAATAACGCTCTAAATAGACTGTGGTGAAATGTTCAGAACTTCAAACTACACAGAAAATATTGAAACAGATAAAAGAATAGCTACGACCCTGTTAGCAAATATAACTGTCGTCATCAACTCCAGCAATAAAATGCTGCTTAAAACCTCTGAAATCACGTCCAATGAAACAAAGGTTAAACCCAAGTCCTTAATTCAGCATGTGGTTTACAAAGAGCTAGGAAAGTTTATACCATGAATCATGAAGGATGAGTTTTTTTCCAAAGCAATTATACCAGACAATTATTATAAAAATACTTGCTAGCAAAAATATTCTTCAGCATCTACCAACTGAATCTTAATTCAGATCACAAAATTATTTTGTTTTTAATTAGGATTGTTTTATTTCTCCACACTATTGATGGATGTGACTTTTCATCAGTCTCTCAACTTCAAATTCAAAGTATTTCACGGTATTCTGTGCGTGGATTATGAGGCCAATTACAAGAGGTCTCAAAGAGCAGGAACATTAATCAAGTGAAATGTTACATGTATTGTAGCCAAATATAATCCGGTTGCTAACAATAAAATTTATAGAAGTTTCTAAATGTGAAAATATAAGAAAATAGGAAGTTTTTTATATCTGATCCTGGAAACAAGTAAGCCTGGCATTCACACGCAACACACCTCACAAACATCAACATTTTTTAACTTGATCTTTACAAACAATACCCAGCACCCACTGCAAACTGACCCCTATTCTCTTGTCCTCCAGCTAGAAAGAAATAAACCAAATTTGATGTTAGTCTGTTGGATAAAGGAATGCCTGAAGCTACACCCCCAAATCTATCTGCACTGCAGTCTAACACAAAGGCTTGTACAACTTCATAGGAAAACCTGGGCTCTCCCAGACCTCCCTTTTAACTTGTACAAAACACAAAAGAGTGTATTAGATACTCTGGCTGTGTTCACTTTGGAAAAGAATAATCTGGAATCCCACAATATTATCTTATAATTTAAAATATGTAACTGTGGTAGCCTTTGAATCTTAACTATAAAGTATTGGAGCACATATCTATGAAGGAATTCAAACTGTAAATTGCATGAACACTTCAAATTGTTTCTTCTTAAATGTATTTAATTATTTAGTTTAAAATAGCAAGTAAAAACTCCTTAAAAATAACGTATTTAAAAGTGCTTATCCAAATGCAATTGCTATGCACAAGGCAAGACTTTTCTTTTTAAAAAAAAACCCTGACATTTTATATTTTGTGCTTCAGTGTCCTTTAAAAATAAGCACTAAGTAATCTACAATTAGCAAAATATAAGCATATTTAAACTATGAATTAGAAGTTAATGAAATAAGCTGCTTTAACGGGAAAACATTTTATTACAAAATGGAAAATACTTATAGCTGGAGAGTCAGCAGTTGCTTTTGAAGGATGCCATTAAGCTGCCATTATTTTGGCAAAGCTCTGGTCTCAGAGAGGCAGATTTCTTAATGTATTGCAGAAATCCTTGGCAAATTACATAATACTCATTAAATTTAAATTGAGACCCTTGGTGTCTCCTGTAAAGGTGTCCCAAGGAATCAATTTTCAACGAATTCATAATGTAAGCAGCAAGTTACCAGAGAAGGAGACACTCACCACCTAAGAAGGTCCCAAATGAATGATTTAGAGAAGGAGGTGATGTGACACATTTTGGTGACACTTACTTCAAGGAACAGCAGA
>WEKX01013748.1:172208-201430 GCA_013390025.1 Pitta sordida | reverse complement strand
GGAACAGCAGAGACAATCTGACCAGACACGTGCTGCACACACCAAATTTCCTCAGACACCTCCTAATTATCCCAGGAAAGTAGTTTACTTAATCCCTGAAGTCAACACTAGTCTCAATAGGACTGAAAAAGCAGAAGTGACAGCTGGATAAAGCCATGTTTCTGCCTGACACCTGCCCTACACCCCTGACACTTTGGGAACTCATCCTTCTGCTAAACTCCCACTTTTTTCACGGCGGGGGGGTGAGTGGGTTTCACCCTGACACTGATCTTGCTAGTAAAGGATGCTCTGTTAATTCTTCTTGTTACAAATGGAACCTGGTCCAATAGATTCCCTTAAAATCAGACTCCTAGCCCTATTAACTTTTTGTTGGTGGCAGGTTTTTTGGATCCCAACAGTGGAATCTCCCCAGTGTTCCTTATACTCAAAGCCTGTATGTCACACAGCAGATACTGTTTAGGCTGAAACAAAAAAACAAAACAATCCCACAAAGTTTTCCCTCTTTTTAATATTCAGCTGCATTTAAATGCTGCATGCCCTTAAAACCTTTATAAGCTGCTTACTTTTAAAGCATAAACATGTCAGTGTTCAGCCACCAAGGGTACTTTTCTGTCCTAAATCATCATCCATTTATCAAAGACTGATCTACGTAAGTAAATGCTGTAAAAACACACTATAAATACATTGCAATAATCCCCATGTAATAGCCACTGGCTTCCAGCACCGAATATACAGATATTTATATAAACATTACACAATCAATGCCACACAGTTTCCAGGTTGGGCTCTGCTCACTGTGGCAGCCTTCTATTGTCATTTCTCAGAAAGTAGCACAGACAAAACTGCTTGCTTTAGCAGATAGTCTTATTGCCATCTCTCATAAAATGGCACTGTTACAAAACAATCCAACAAAATAATCCAACATTTAATTCATTAATACAGAATAAGAGATGGGATTTGTTTTTCATCATCATTATTTATAACTTTACAAACATGCCCAGTGTTACACAAAAGGGCAACATACCCCAAGTGAGTTGCAGCCAGAACTTGCAAAACACTCCCATAAAAACAAATTAAACGGCATAAAATATGAAAATGAAATCCTGATTTTTACTCTGTACTGTTCCATAAAAAATCAACTTTAATAAAAGCAACTGGGGAGAGAATTGTCCTTAATACTTCTAGTTTACATCTAATTACAATAGTTCTTGAACTGCTAAACTGTATTTAAAATATCCTTGAAAACCTTTATTAGGGAGATTGTTAACAATGAAAAGTCAAAACTGCTGGGGAAACTGGAAGCTATTTAATCAAGTTGGGCTCTTACGTTGTCAATAGAACTTGGGTTGGTATCAGCTAACGAACATTACGCCTCTGAGGTAGGGAAATTGCTCTGGCTCCATTTTCAAACAGGCATAGGAACCGAGATTAGTTACCAGATGTGAATTACAGATGGAAACTGGTGTTTAATATGCAGCATGGTGCTTCCAGAAACCTGCCTTCCTCCTCTGCCCTCATTCCTCACCTACTCACGCATCGGGCAGTTGTGAAATCCTGGGGTGAGACAGAGCTGACAGAAACCTGCAGAACAACACACGTAAGTACATCTCAAAATTGGCTGTGATTTCCCACAAACACCACATTTCATGGATTCCTCAAAGAGTCCTTTCAAACTCTCCAAGTCTATAGTTGGAGGACCTCCTCACAGAGCAAGTTAACTGCAAGGAAAGGAATCACATCCTTGGGAAATTCAAGGCTCTGAGTAATTGGGTGAACTATTCACAACGTTCTTCTCCTGATCCAGGACCATTCTCCACACTTCCTTTCCATTCAGAAAGCCTCCTACTGTCAGGGGACAGACTCTGATGTTTTGCTGCCTCATGGAAGAGGAAGACAGGAAAAACCATATGTTTTTCTGAGAAAAGTGTGTAGAAAAACTTGTGGGAGCATTATAAAAAATACCCATGAGTCATGGTGAGGGAAGGTGCTCCAGATTTCTGCCATTCTGGCCACATTTTTTTCTGTCAAGTACAAAGAGAAATATGTATCATTTTTTTCCGTATCAAAGTTGGAAGTGTTTGCCCTCATGCTAAATGCTCTTCTGGCCTGCAGTGCCAAAGACCTCCTGGTAATATTTACACAACCATGGTATCAGAGGAATAGTGCATTTAAAGATTGTAGTGACAATAAAAGAAAATACAAAATACATTAGTATGTTTAAGAAAATGACATTTTCCCCCCACTGATTCTAAGTTTTGGACACTACTGAAGAGATTTCCCCTAATGGCTACCCTGCAAACATCTGGGATATTCATTTGGAGCTGTCCTTGAGGAAACACCCCTCTGTGGTCTGAGAGCCTTAATGGCATGACTCTCACAAACACATACTTGAGTGAAGCTTAGGAATTACATGCTTTGCATAACACAGATTAATATCACAATTCAAGAAATACTGTGGTAGTGCATTGTGGTGCTTTATTAGTGTTAGACATGCAGTATTTATTTAATGAACAGAAATAAAAATATTAAGATAACATTTTAATCAAATTAAATGGATCTGAAGTTGCAACAATGAAATAAAAATAAAGTTTTTCATGCATTCTAAGTTTATAGTTCTCACAAGTGCATATAGTTATGATTCTGTACCATTATTAAATGTAGACAAACTACCATTGATTGCACGACACAAAATAAACCCTTAAGTTATATGTTCATATCTTTTACAGACTTCCTATATAACCTGGATCTTCAGCTTTTCATAGCACATTGCAATACAAGACATCTGGAAGCTTCTAAGATGAATAGGAATGGCTCTACCACTTGTAACACACAGTGGCATAGAAATTATAAAAGATAAAGCAAATGCCCACCATGTTTTAGGAAACCATGACTTTTTCAACAGAAACAAAATCTCAACCCCCTTCATAAACAGATTAAAGTGCTACCTATTGCATATTAAATACTTCCAGTGACTGTATCTACATTTTTAGGTTACAAATCCCTGAAAATAGGGTTTCATACCGAAAGTGCTGACAGACCCTTAAATCTAGCATCATCTTCAACACAGCAGTGCTATAATCCTTCAGCAAGCACTTCAAAGAGAGGAAGTTAGTCAACATGCTTTAAATATCACCATTGTAAAAGCCTGCAGCTAACGCCTCTATCACATCTACAACAGCAGTGGGTACATAAAGAGCAAAAAGCATGAGCTTACTTTACATACTTGATGTAGGACAATAATCTTTCTTTAAAGCTGGAAGTACAAATAAACCCCCAGTGCAGCAGTAAACACATTAAGACAGCAGTTCTGTTTGTTTTAAGATGCACCTAAGAAAGGTGCATCTTGTACATCCTGTACAGAAAGAAATGCAGATTTCTATCTAATGAGCGTGATTTTCATTAGGTCCTCAAATCATGAAACCTTTCTAAATGCAAGGCAGAATTTTCACAGCTGGAAAATTACAAATAGTTCTTGACACAGAGCCAACAGCAATAAATGTAGTTATGCATAATCTAGGGAGAATGCTACATTCATTAGTAGGTGGAAAACCAAGCTAAACATAAAATACAGCAGCAAGAGGTAACATATATAAATATTAAACATCCTTCTTGAATGGCAGAAAGTTTAAATTCCTTACTTACAACGTTAAAAGTATGGCCTTCATATTTGTCCTTCAAAGTAAGCAAAATACATGGCTATGAACAGAGCTGCTTCAAAAGATAATATCAAAGTACAGTGCATGCATGGATGAACTCTTATGCTAATTTTTGAAAGTATCAAAATAATATGGTGATGTTAACATATTTCATCCCTACAATTTAAGGGGCAAGAAAGACTGACCTTAAGTGGCAAGTTCTCAATGGTTTTAAAATGATCTGCAAGAAAGTTGTTTTATTCTATGGGAGAAACATAAATGTCTTTGTTTTCAGCATGTAAATTACTCCGTATGAAATGTTTAAATTTGAAAGCTGCATGGTTCACAAAATACATGTGGGGTGAAGATGCTTTTCAAAAATAATCTCAAAATATAGAAACTAAGTAGAAAACAATGCATATGCAACCTTTCAAGAATCGCTCCAAAAGCTGCCTGAATCTTCACCTGTAAGAACACCATAAAAATATTGTCATAGTTGTAAATGTCCCATTCTGCCTCTCTAAGTAACTTTACCTTCTCCTAAATTGCATGTCGTTCTCCCCTCTTTTTTTGACAATCTGCTAGAAACAAAAGGTGCTTTTATTCATGTACAGATCAGATAAAGACTAGATAGTACATTCAAAGCGTCAGTAAATTTCTACACTAACGCACAAAAATTGATCTTTTCGCTACCTTTAATCTGCTTATCGTTCCCGGTATGCAAATATGTCAAACGATCTGCTTTTCGTCAATTATGCAGTTTGATATTCTACATTTACATTCTAAAAGAAGTGGTTTCAGAGGTGCTAAATATAGTAGAGTTTCATTTTAATAATTATAAGTTGGCTTGCACGTGAAAAGTCATTGGAGCACGTTCTCTGGACAAAGAGAAATATGTATCATAGTGGTTTACTTGTTAATCTCCAGTGGTGCGTACGGTTTAAAAACTTTAGATACTAGAGATGGTCTCACACCAGTCAGTTGAAAATTACTGTGGAATTCAAAACAATTGCACAAGACCTCTCCATTAACATGACAAAACCACTTGCTTCGGCCAAACATTTGAAAATGTTTAAGAACTTTTATGGAAATACTGAGCAACTGAAATACATCTTGGTGTAATTAGGAAATTAAAATCTAATTGAGTGCAAAACCTAACTTCCAACAGTAAACGTACCATAACCTAGTACATAACCTTTGGCACTTTGAATATATTACAACAAATTTACAGTCATTCAGATCTCACGTGGGTCAAAAGAACATTCATGTGGTTTATGAGGTACCGAACTTGATAAATCCTTAGGCTGACAAAAGAACTGCCTGACGTGTCCGTGGGTTTCTGCATTACAAAGATCTAAAAGCAGAGCTCCACAATTGGGTAGGGCTGGAATGACTCAGGCTCGATCCAGGCACAAGGACCAGCACCAAGGGATCCCAGCAGAGGGTTGGGAACACTCAGCCTGCATACATTTTAGGGACAGCACTAAGGGAGGGGAGATAGTTGCTAAACAAAAGAAGAAAATAAAGGAGAAAAAGCCCAAACCAGGTAAACGGAATCTGAGAACATTTGTACAAAGAGGCTTTTGTTCTAACAAAAATAATCTCGTGCTGTCACACAACACTAACGAAGTCAAAGGCATTCATAAGGAACTTTTTAAGTATTCAAAATATTACCAGTTTTTGCTGTTTTAAAAATGAAAATATATTTAAGGTTTTTGCGACAACAACAAAAAATTGGAATGTAATTTCAAGCTTTTTTTGCCACCTCAGTATGGTGCTATAAGAAAAAAAAAACAGATCAGGTAAAGAAAAATAAGAGGAAAATACAGTTTCCTTAAATCCATATCTAATATATTTCTCTTTGTTTTTAGTATCGTCTTACTGCTTCACAGCAACAGACTGTCCAACTGAGATCCTTATTAAGGAAATTAATATTAAAATCTATTTATGATAATATTTTGAGGATCCTTCTCCTACAGTATTTTCCCATTATATATTAATCACTATATTTTACCAATTCATTGAATAACAGACACTTTTATCATATGTCATTTTACAAACAATAATTAAATGATCAGGAAGATATTTACTACATTCTTCTTTCATTTGCCTCGAGGAAAACTGACTTTTGGAACTATTTACATGGAATACAGATATTTTTAGTGAAAAGTCTAAGAACTCTATATGTGTTTAAGTAACATGGCCTATTATTAAAGGCATATACTTTGTTGTCATAAGATTTAAAAAGTTAAGACAGATGTATTATGTAAAACTGAACCTCATATTGAGCCAGTTCTATACTTCTTTAATTATCGTGTCTATTTAAGTCAGCCTCTCCGTTTCTGCTATGTTTTCATTGCAGTAGACTTTGACTGAACAAAAGTAATCCTATTTTTAATCCATACCTTTCTCCAGTCCTACCTCTGACTCTATTAACACTGTTCAAAATACTTCAACACATAAAAAGGCATGCAGCAACTTCATACAAAAAGATCCTCAAAACAACCTTATGTCATGAGCTCACTACCAAAGTTCACTCATTATACACAAAATTCAGCATTTAAGTGTAAAATAACTAGTTCCAGCATGTGCCATTAGAGAAATGGCATGGCTTCGGGTTTTTTTACATTGTTATATAAAAAGCACATTGTATAGAACACAGCATTTACTCTGCAGAGATTGTGCATCACTCTTTTCCTCTTCTAAGAGTAGAACTATATTCCTTTGCAACAAACCACACTTAGGTTTAGCAGAATAACACACTGGCTTGAAAACAGTGGCCTTGATGGCATGCTGTCACAAAAGGATTGATACATTTGCCTAATACCAATTATCTTTCAAGAAAACATCCAGAACAGCACAGGCTTCCCAGCTGAAACTGCCACATGGTGAACACTAAGCTATTATATAAACTGCATGGACATATTTAATGTGTATTATTAACTCGATTTTAAGTATCCTGTACCTAAAGGTGTTCGCAAAAAAAAAAAAAAAAAGTCACTTAGGTAATCTGACAGAATACGTATTAATTTTGGCTGTCCCTGCTAGTGTTTGGAGTAAAAAAAAAAGAAAAAAACCCCACACCATTTTCCCTTCTCCCCTGATTCCTGGAATTTCTTAGGAGAAAAGGACTGAAGAGAAGTCAAAATACTAAAGTGTGATTTCCCTCCAGTAATGTTTTCAGCAGAAAGTACCATCAAGTACCGCTATCTCAGCTTTTGGAAAATTTTCCAGCTTTCCGAGAAGGTTCATATGGCACTCGGAGAATACTGGGTGTTTCCTCCATTACTCGTACAAGGAGATTATCAATGTAATCCTCAAGTTCACGAATATGAGTGTCCTTCTTCTTAAGTTGCTCTTTATGTTTCACCAGCTCCTGCAAAACCTCTTCGTAAGTAAGGTTACGGTATCCTGCAGCGGCGTCGAAAGGGTTTCCTTCCTACAGGGAAGTTCAGAAAAATCACAAGATTTTATTAAACAGTTCAGAAAATTGATGAGTTATTGCTTTTCATACATTTCCTATGTGCATCTCTTGACAGAAGAAAGTTCTCGACAGACCTCCTCTAGAGTTTTTCCCTCCAATACCTCCACCAGAGGTATCAACCCTTCGGTTGCCCAGTTTGATCTAGGTTTTCCACACTGTCATCTCAGAAAAAAATCTTCTCAGTGCAGTGTACACACAGTTAATGGCCATAGGAGCAGTAGCCACAAGAAGGGGAGGTTCATTTTGGGAAGATAACTATGTGCTAACCTTAATTATAGAACAGGAAAAGAGCTCTGAGAATTCAAGACCTACTGTGGCTTCCCTGAGTTCTCACATTTGGAGCACATCATACCAAAGCACTTACTCAGGTCTAAATGACATCAGTCCTCATCTGTCTTTCACATTCTATTTTTAGTCATCACTGGCTCTCCAGGCCTTGGCTTCTGAATCACATAGCAAAACTTTCAATTTTAAATTTCAGCTAAAGGTAAAAGGCTGCACCTTATTTGCACCAGATCACTGAAAGCAGAAATGTGTACTTATAAAAGACCTTGAGTGCTTTAAAACAGGAGAATTAAGCAGTAGGGAAAACAGAATTGTTTCTGCAGTGAGTTCTGATGACTCAGTGGATGCAGGTATTAGCAGAGATGGAGAAATTAGTCCTCTTAACAAAGGGCAACACATGACCCAAAACACTATAAACTTGAATGTCTTACTCTGTGTCAAGAATTAGCTGTGACTTTAAGTAACCAGACAATGAAAAAACTCAAAATGCAGAACTGAAAAACAGATTGTAAGAGTTGGTTTGTGGAAGTATTAGCACTGCTAGACATGCTAAATAGGAAGTTTTATCTCATTCAGAAATGGAGACATTTAGAAGACATGGAACTTAAAAAATCCTGCACCTCCAACAGGGCAGAAGAACACAAGACAGCTCTTACTTCCAGTAGAATCACGTAATGATGATGTCTTGACTTATTCTATCAAGTTTACTGAAAAATTGTGTGTAATACATATGCTTTAAAGATGTTTTATCATACACATTCTCTCTTTGGTGGGGAATATAACCTATGACAATCATTAATTATGTAAGAAAAATTTTGTTAAAGTATGTTAGTACTTGGAAATAAATATTATTAAAATTAAGAAGATTTTACAATCAGTTTGAGCCAATAGATGATATTTAAAAATACAAGGAAGAGTATATAAGGAACACCTAAGTCTTTACAAAAACAGATACCACAACTTTAATGCAAACCATTAATCCTAGAATGAATTATTAAGAAAAAAAAAAGATTCTAAACAAGCTACGCAAAGAATGATTGTCTCAGCTGCGAAATACCATTGGGGTACACACTGAGAGCCAGAGGAAATGGCATTAGATAAAATGAAGGCCTGGAAATCTCTGATCATCTCTTCATTGTTCTAATGAGGAATTCTGCTCTGGGAATATCATCTAAGCCACTTTCACATCTTTTGTCCTACTTACTTCATCTTCCTTTCAGTTCTTAATTAGGCCTTAAAGAGCTCACGCTGCCCTTTCAACTGGCTACTGCTCCCATTGAAATACGGCTTTCAGAGACAGGTGTTGGCATCAGAGTAGAAGACACAAACATAATTACTAAATAATGTGCACAAGGAAGAAATATAATAACTTGGTGAGGGCTATTATTGCAGAATCTAATAATAAATTACTTCAAACACCTTAGAAAGCAATCCTGAATATTAAAAAAAAAAAAAAAATCAAAGGGTTTCATCCAAAACTATGGCTGAGATATGGTTTCTTCCCTACCTAATTTGTATTTTGTATTAAATGAACATCACCTCATAATCCTACAACTGACATTTAGGATAGCTGGTATTCCAAAAGAAAAATCATCAAGGATTTCTTTTATCACCTTTAAATCCTTTAAATAAAACAATTCACATCTTATTTCTTTAAAGAATTAAACTGATGCTTTTTACCAGCAATAAATTACACGATTTGCAGTCGCACATTTGCAAGCACACACAAACTGTAATTATGGTTACTTTACAGACAATGGCTGCTAAGTTAAATCAATTTTTTTGATGTCGCTTTTTGTCAGAGATTAAGTAACTGCCTGGTAGGATTCAGTTTACTATCTGATCAAAGGCAGCCTTCACATATTCTGACATCTCCCACCAGTAACTCACATCATAAAAACTTCGCTATTTACAATAACGTCAAATGTTATTACAAATCATTTACATAAACCAGCTAAAAATAAACAGTACAAAGTCATATTTGCTTGGAAACTTGTTTTCTATATACTTTAAAGATTGAAAACAAACCCACTTTTAAAGATTTCATCTATTCATAGAACAAATTCTAGTAAGACCACATTTTCCTTCAAACAAAGACACTGCCTAGGCAATTTGTGGATTTTTTTTTTTATCTTCTTCATACACAATTTATTCTTGGTATTTTAGAATCAAGAGCATTATTAATAATACCTCCTAATACATCTATTTTGAGTGTTTTCCGAGACGCTCTTCATTTATTTTGTGTATTATTAATCCTATCATATATCAGTTCATTGCTTCCATTTCTATTTTCCATCTAAAGAGTGTCCTCAAGTCTCTGATAAAGTGATGGTAACCCCCCGTTTGGTCAATTAATAAATCACTGACTAATGCAGAGTTCTTCATCTAAAGGTCTTCACCTGGAGTCACCTAAAACATCCAAAAAGGAAGAGGTTGGGTTTTTTTATTCACGTTTTGTGCAAAGCTCTAAATTTTTACATCTTTATCACCACATCACAGGTACACACTCTACTATATTTTCAAATTTACATTAAGCCTGTCAGTTTCTAATTAGATTTTCTGGATAATGCAAAAGAAAAAAAAAAACCAAACCAACATTTCCTTATAAGAGGTTAAAAAAGAATAAAAGCACCAATTAGTTTGCATTTATTGATGATTTTCCATAACAATTCATAGCTCACCGTTTTTTTCCTGAGATCCTCAATGCCAGAAGGATTCATATTAAAACTGTGGGGGGAAAAAAACCAAAACCAACAAATATTAGCAGTGCACACTTACTTGACCAAACCATCTACTAGAAGAAAGTATTGGATTAGGTAATATAGCTACAAAATATTTAATGTGATTTACTGTCTTGATTTGTTGAACTCAGGAAAAGAAAATATTCCGAATTAAAGGAAATGTTATTTTTTTGTTCATAATTTTTTGTATTTTTCCTATTCTTTCGGTCATAGCATTTGAATAAATAATTAAGAAATGCAAGAAAGGCTATAATGGATTGGGCTTCTCTATTTCTCCTCTTATCTCTAGACGTAGGTATAGCTTCTAAGCAAAAAAAAAAAGATACTTTAAATTAGATATCCTAAAAACCCGACCTTGGGATGATATTGATAAAAAACAACAACCTGCAGACTAACAAGTATTCCAACCTTTCATGGTAGCTCCTAGAGGAGAAATTCCAGTGACATCACCAGCTTAAGTTAGATCTGAAAAGCCAGCTTCTGTCAGCAACATTTATATTTGAGTAAATAATCTATTATTTTATAAACCTAGTCTGATTATCCTACAAATCCAGAAAGCAAAGGTATTTCAAGATGTTGTTGATACTGATAAAAGAAGCCACTGTCTAGGTGGGTTAAGAATCCCAGGTTGGTGGAATTGTTAACAAATATCTTCAAATACTGTGTTCTTATGTACTTTCTACAGCAAGTTTGGAGAGAAACGTTCTCTGAAAACGGGTTCAGAATTTGGATAGGGCTCACAAATACTATTTACTTGGTGGCACCATAGCAGACATTCTTGCACATCACAAAATCTACTATTTCATTAGACTGCATGTACTTGCTGCGAGGATTATGTTTGTTGACTGAGTTACAAAAATGTGTCTGCACTTTTTCTTCAGTTGTAAAGATAAAGTAAGGAACACATATCTTTTGACTATTCATCACTCTCTGTTAATTTATAAGCCATATATTTCACGGGGTAAAAGTGGAAGGGACAGAATTTACAAACTTAAATTATGTGAAATACATATAAAACATGATGTTTATATTGCAATTTCTGGTTTTACATTTTTTTGTTCCGTACATTATTTTTCATTTCCAAAGCAGGCAGTCTTTTGCTCATACAGGAATCCCATGAACCATCTGCTGGGCTGAGGATATTAGATAGAGAAAGGATTACAAGAGGAGTCACAACTAGAAATCAAGAGGTGTCTGACGAGTCAAGTTCCGGCTAATTCCCATTATACCTGTTTGTAACAGTGATCCACAGCAGTCTGCCTCGTTTGCTGGAGACCAGTTTTGAATGAGGGGCCTCTTTCATCGGGTATTGTCTGAAAAGCTAAAGGCAGGACCCCTCCCTCCCAGCCCGCCTTTCAGTTTCACACTGATGTGTCAAACACATGATGAACTTGCTCCATTCATGGCTGCCTTCCGTGATCCGAGTACAAAAAAACCGAGTTAACTGAACTGGATCGAATTAGCCCGGTGAAAACCAAGAATGTCTCTGTTTAACAAAGTGTGGCGTTAATTTGGGATATCTTTCTTTTGGGACTGTTTCCTCATGTTAGACAAGATATAGAATAATACGGCCTGACTGCTCAACTGAGTGACTTTCTGAAAGGTTAAAAAAGCAAGATCTTTCATTGCCTGGAATGACTTTATGGTTTCCTTGAAATAAATTTTAGGATTCTTTTGCACAGCAGCTGCTTAAAACGAAAGCAGTGGTACTGACCATCAAAAAGTTGTGTTTGAACACCACAAATATAAATCACTGGCAATATGGACTGACTTTTTCTTTCTTTCCAAGCAGTAAAAAACCCGCAATCATTTCTGTAACATTCTGAACATCCCAACTGAAGTTACAAAAACGCACATCTGCGTATTTTACATGAAGAAATTTGAATACACTTGCAAAAAAGCTAAAAATTATTAAAATATTCTACCAAAAAACCCCAAACCCCAAGAATACTCATCTTTTAAAGAGACAGGTGGAAAACATGCTGCTTCTCAAAGAAGGAACAGGTGCTGAGACTGCAATGAACATTTTTTTAAAAAATAAAAGTGACTGTTAAGTAAGGTGGGACCTTGACGGTCTTGCTGGGCCCCGTGGGGTTTCCTGCCAGTGCTCCCAGCCTGAGGTGAGTGTGAGATCCAGATTCCCACCACTGTACCCGTATTTCACTGCCCAAAGACCATTTAATATCTCAAAATAAAATATTGTAAAATTATGAATGCATTACAGTTGGAGGAGTTATCTGTTTGGTGCATTGAAATTCATGAGAGCATTTATTTTTTAATTTAAATTTCATCACAACAATACATCCCTAAAGCTGCCATTCTCACTTGATTACTGGCAAGAATTACAGAAAATGTGCCCCTGGGACTACAGGCCACACGCTGTACAGGCATCAGAAGCTCCCTTCGAGCAGCCATTACTTTGACTTCCCAAGAGTATTCTGCAATCATTGATCTAGGCAATTATAAAAAATTATGTCATTTGTTCCTCTGTTGCAGTCTCAGTTTATAGTGATAGCACTAGTTACATGTCCACCTTTGTTTTTCCCCTCCAGTCTAATAAATTGATAGGGAGCTTTTGCTGTGGAAGAAGTTCATATGTTCACAGTCTGGGAAAAAGTATTTTTCTGTGTTCTGGGTTTTTTTGAGCGCAGCTGATTGCGAACAGTGATCGCAAAAAATTGTGGGATTCTGTAATTACTGTTTCACAATTATGCCTAAACTAAATTTGCCCAGTTTACATGTAAAAAGATGTTCCTTTCCTAACAAATGGACTTTCTGCCAACTCACTCTGAGAACTACAAACTGGGTTTGTCTGGCTCATCACCTTTAGCCAGGTGTTGTTCCATCTAACGCCTCTGCACTGGACACAGCTCCCAACCTACACAAACTGACTACACTACTCTTCTTCCTGCTCACTGAATAAAGCTCCTCTGCCTTCTCGCTCCTTCATCAAGGAATCAAGTAATTCCCTACCTCTTCCACATACCTAGACAGAGCAAGAAATCCCCCTCTCCACCACTCTGGAGTCTCCTGTGCCTCAAAGTGGTGTCCCAGATCCCACAATGATTTTTAACATTGTATCTCTTACAAGCAATCTTTTTCATCCCCTCAGATCACCACCAGGACAAATAGGAGCTACTAAAAAGGAAGTAAATCACAACAGCATATAATAAAACTCAGTTGAAATCATGGACCATGGAAGTGACACTGACCATGGAGCCACACAACTTCCACATTGCCCCTACCCTGCTATAGGCAGAACAGACTTGTCCAGCCTAGCACAGCAATTAGTCCTGTCCCCCATCTCACTCACCTGGGAATTCAACTAGTTTCCTTAATAGTTACTCTGTAACAGGTACTTTTACCAGATTAAATCATATCCACTATTTTATTGCTTTATAATTTTTTCTTTACTTTTTTTTTCCTGCATAGTAAACTTGGGTTGAACTTCTAGGGTTTTATTAGCTTCGTCAATTTTAGCTCACCACTCCTATCACCATGTTCCTGAGGGGTGAAAGGAATGAGAACTAAAAATCATACAAGCGAATCATGGAGACAGACATACTGCAATGCTGATTCAGTAGAGTGTTGTGGATTAGTATTTCATAATCATAACAAGCATATTATTTCATACCTCATTGCTATTTTCCCTATTTAACTACATGTCATTGGAATTATATGAAAGTTCACTTTTTTAATAACATCTATTTTTTATGGTAGTCAAATACTTACAGTGAATGTTGGTAATTTACTATTTATATAGAAACTGCAACACAGTGGAGTTGAGTTTGGGATGTACCATAAGTTCAAGTTTATGACTCCAGCTTCTAATTTTGTCTT
Source organism: Pitta sordida (assembly GCA_013390025.1). NCBI lineage: Eukaryota > Metazoa > Chordata > Aves > Passeriformes > Pittidae > Pitta > Pitta sordida. The sequence continues at coordinate 187,445 of WEKX01013748.1, read as the reverse complement.
TTGAAGTTTGAAGGTAGTTAAAAATTCAAACATTAGGTCTAGTGGCTGCTTAAATATTTAGCTTCTGAATGCCTGGAGATTAAAACAATCTTTATGAAATCTTTCCCGTAACTGATTTAAACATTTTAGTGCCTGAACCATTTACTCTGACAACATAATGAATGGGAATCAGACTCCTAAATTATGCTCCATGGAAAGTGTATTTTCCTAAGGAGCAAAAGCTTTTTACTTACTCTTTTGCTTTTCCTATTAGTTATGTGATGGTTGGACTGTATACTATTAGAAATGAAAATTAGGATATTTACATTAGTCATTACTATATAAAATATTGAAATCTATGTTAATAGTCTGTAAAATACCCATTATACCAATAAGCAAGTTTCAGGTTTTTTCCTTCAATATGGAATGTCAGCATACAGGTAATTAACAAATCTATACCATATTCATTTTCCATTAGAATTGAAGTATTATTCCTATTCCTACTTCTCGGTCTTTGGACTGACTCTTACACAGCGTTTATGCATTTTTCTTTGGAATCTCACAACACATACCACAACCTTGCAATATTAGGATGCCATTTATTACCAGTACACTAGAAAAAAAACAAACCAAAAGAAATGAATAAAATAAGATACAGTTAATGAAAATCAGAAACTTAGCTCTCCATAAAATATTGTTGGCCTGCTGTGCCTGGCAATGTAGGCCTCACTTTATATTCCAAGATGGAATGACTGTCACGTCTGGCAACCAAGCAAGTACACAATAAGCATATTACCATTTATTTCGCAATTATATTCTGGAGAACATCACTTAAGACACTTCACTATGTAAGTTCTTCTGCTGTCAAGCCATCTTCCATGGCCTTTTGGAGCTTGTGAACCGCGGGCGGACAGAAAAAGAGTATCAGGGGGTTTTTGCTATCAGTCCATTTTCTTAATATTACTATATGGTCTTATGCCAAGAGTGGAGAAAATGGACCAAAACCCTCAACTCTGCTTGTAAGACGCACTTGTCTTGCAAATCATTGGTTCTCACGCTACATATTCTTTCCACAGAGTCTTTTGGAAACAGTCTGATCACGAGTACACTGCTGCCCCTTAAAAATGGCAAAGGTTCCATGAGATAAAGAGTTCACAGTCTCAGAACACAGTGCTCCAGAGTGCCCCTGAACAACATGCACTTCAGGAACCAGCCCTTTCTGTTGTGGCTCATGAGTATTTCAAATTTAGAGTGGCAGAAACACAATAATGAGACTACAAGGAAGCACAGAAACTTTCAGTTAAATCAACTCGAAGAGTTGTAACAAAATTTTGGCATTATGTATAAACATGTTCATTTTGCAAACAGACATGAATTTGGATCCATGACAGGCTGGGATCAAATCTGAGGAGTCTGAGACTGTAGGAGACACACAAAGTGAAGTGGAGGCACACAGGGCTGCCTGCATGAACCCTACCAGAATGTTGGACTTCTCCTGCCAAAATACAAGTATTTTAAAACAACAGTACTTGTACACTGCTGAACACATTCCTTGTGCAAATTCATGTGTCATACAGGACTTATGAGATATTCTAAAATTGAAAGTGATCTCACACAGTGTACCCAGATGAATTGTAATTAAAGTTTCTTGAAACAAACAACAGTTCTACATAAAAAGTATTTCAGTTTATTTATTTCAGTTGTGCTATAGCTGAAAAAGCCAATGAAGTTTTATTCTCAAGAGATCACTAAAGAACTCTTACACTAAAAGTCATGCCAGCATCTCTAGAAGACCCTATTATTAGAGATCTGTAAGTCAACCAAGAAAAAAATAAAAATCAAAGAAACCCACAGTAAATTTTATACTGAAACTTCCAGAAACATTTTGAATTATTAAAAAAATAGAAGCAATTCTTAGTCCTTACAATGAAACAGGGAAAAAAAAATAGTTAATCGCTTTTATATAGTTTCTGCATTTATTAATAAAGAAACAGGATAAAATTACTTAATCATTCTTTTTTAACATAGAATAGGCAGTGCATTTTCCCTTGGGAAACACAATATGCCTCATGTGTCCTCTCAAAAAAGATTTCACATGCCCTAACATGCATCAACAGTCAGTGAAAGCTTGAAAAACTCTTGTCATGCAGCCAGTGAGATGAACTTTCCTAACAGTATTCCTAAAACAGTCAACTAATTAGGAGTAAGTGATTTCTGGTGGAGTCTGCAGAAGTCAGGATTAATACTAAACATTTCTACATCTAAGAATTCACTGTTCCAACCCACCTTAGTAATGCCCCAAAAGTGATCATTGCTCTGTAAGAGTTTTGCAAAAGTTTTCATTATCCTCTCATCACATGCTGTGACCTTTCCAAATCGGATGGTAGCAGGCCTGGCAGGACAGACTAAGAATTCCTGCATGAATTCTGCTCGGTTTTTAATTTCCCTTTACCTCTCATGTACCAGCAATTTATTTCTTCTGTTAAAGTAATGCTCTAGTGACAGCTTTACACACTGAATTAACAAATAGTAAGTCTATAGTACAATTAAAGCACTGTCATAGTCCTTTAATAGTCTACCTATAGTATAGATCACACTGACTAAATTCTAGTCAAATTTCAGTAGAGAACTGAAAACAAATACATTCATTTTCAGAAAAGTAATGCAGAAGTGCATTGTTCTTAAAAGAAGACACGTAGACTGACAGAGGAAACAAAATTCTGAAAATAGCATAGTCCACCTGATGCCATATTTTTGACTGTCAGAGAAATAAATATGCTAAAATGTCGGAATAGACTTCGTTATTCCAGCAAGCACAGTACTAAACTCTTTAGAGAAGAACATTTCTGAAAAACTCATGTGAAAATTAGAAAGAGTGAATTTTACTGTACATTGGATGACCTATCTGGCAAATACATACAAAGCCATTACAGCCCTTTGCTCTGATCAGGCAGCTTTTGGGGGTCATTCCCATGGAGCTGTGGCTGTGCAAGACTGAAACCACTTAACAGTCACAGTGAAGTTACTGCACTAATAACTTACGTTCAGTGTGGTTTAAGGTAACAGGTTTTACTGTACAACTGCAGTTGACCAGAGACAGGCACCTGCTCTACTGACAAGCAGGAACCCAGACAGCAACACCTTCACTTTGCAAAAAGTTCTTCAACCAGCTGACCATCACACATAGAAAATATTAATATCTGTTGAAATGTAACAGGCATCAGCTCTTCCTTAGACTTGACAATTTAATGTGATGCAGACACATCACTGTTATCAAGAGCCTCATGTTCTCATGGCACCTCATTCATTTTTTAAGAAATTTAATAATGAACATATCACAATGCAGCGACATTGCTTATTTCAAGTATTGCATCCATTGGGAAAAATTAAACTGCAGATCCTAATATGTTTGGATCAGGAGACATGGGAGAGGCAGGCAGGTCCAAGAGCCATGTGGGATGTGAGTACAGGGGAGAGAGGCTGAAGAAAATAACCACACACAGAAATGACAGACAAAGGAGAAAGATCCAGACGAGGGTAAAGATTGGGCTGGTGTTTTTTTTCTTTTTGAGCCGCAAATTTTAAAAAAGGCTGAAGCAGTATGAGAACAGAGAAAAAAATTAACTAACATTTTCGTAATTTATGCTCCAACTGACCACTGACTAATGCTTTATGAGCATTATTCATAATTTTCACAGAGAATTCTAGCGAGATACACATTTTTCTCCTCCACTATTTCATCCTCCGCTCACTTACAATGTAACATATTTACTGTCAGAACTTGAGAGAAAGTGTAATTGGTATGTAGACACAAGCTTTATCTTCTTTTCTCTAAAGTTTAACAATACTTGGGTCATGGAAATGCTACTTTAAAAGAGTGGGGGGACTTTAATGCCTCTTGATATGTATACATATATGTGGATACACACACACACCATGTGCCTGTCTTTAATACAGAGACAATGTTTAGTAGAAAGCTCTCAAATACCTATCAATTCAGTTTCCCAGATCTGGAATTTGATCAGACTAGTAACAACCTGTCAGCTTTAACTATTGGATTATTTGTCTCCCTGTGTCCAGTGCCTAAGATCTCGTTAATTACCTAAACTCTCTTTCTGTAGGTCTTGTTAATTACCCGTCTCCTGTCTCAGAGGACCTTGTTAATAACTTGTACAAGCTCTCTAAAAAGGTCTTAATCACACAGAATCACAGAATGTTATGAGTTGGAAGGGACCCACAAGGATCATCTAGTCCAACTCACCATCTAACACCCGTAAGGAGACCGATAACACATTAAAATTAAAGATGCTTTTCTTTTAGCACTTGTCAAGTGGTGTAAATTGAGAAATTTTCACATCAGTTTATTAGCCTGTAGTGTAGTGTGGTGTATTTGCCTAAACAAAAACAATTTCAGAAAAACCATGCACAAGGTTTGGTCATGGCACAAAACAATCTTTGTTTTCCAGGAGCACCTTCAATTTCTTTAACTGTGTTCAGTACAAAATCCACGCGGCTTCTCCCTTCAAATTAACCTCTCAGAGCCATGACAATAGCAGTGATTGTAAGAATGAATTCAATTTAAGGCAATATCAGGTCAAAATTTCAAAGCAATGGATTAAGGAGTACAAAGACAAAACTGCTATTGGTAAATGCTGGCTAAGAACACTAGACATATTGTTTACAAATTCTTCATTGGTTATATGATACAGAACCTCTGCAACTAACACATTTTGTAATATTTGCAAGAACACCATTTTTTTGTTGCACTGTGAGACTCCTGGATTTCTAAACTGTCAAGAAATCAGCTCATAAATATCTGTACTGAGCCTGCACCAGACAGTAAACCCTGTCCAATCTTAACATTTCTGTTATACTGCAATATCATATCTACGAAAATGTTAAAAAAATACTCACGTATCCACTCAGCATTTGCAGGAGGCAACGAAGTATCATCCCCATTTTACAGATCTAAGCCATTTAGCCAAAGCCAAAGAACCAGCCTCTGACAGATCAGAGATTAACAGAAACAAGGGGCCCACATTTTGTGATTTCCTGACAACTAGTATTATATACAAATCAAGCAGGTTCTTCTTTTTAAAAAAAAACCCCAAACCTTCCTGAAATAACAATTAATAGCAATAAAAAATTAATAAAAGTTTTCAAATAACCCTGTTATACTTCCTTCTAGAAAAAAAAAATCCTGTAACTGTTGCTGAACCACTTCTACATTTTCTGTATCAGCTGCTGTGAAACACGTGGAAGGCATACTTCTCTTCATTCTTTTAATGAGTAAATCAGAGTAATTAGTGGCAGAGCATGCACACAGCCAGGTAGCACCAAGGATGGGCAGGGTGAAGGTGCAACTCACCCAGCCAGCAGTTGATGTTACGAGCTGCTGTTCCCCACATTACCAAATGTAACTAATTAGGAGGGACCTGAGCCCGACTCAAAGCTCACCAAAGTCCCTGAAAAGCCTCCCATAATTTTACAGACAGAGCTGCATCAGTGCTAAGAAGTTGACTTTCACACTGTACACAAGAAGGAGTTGGTTTGGGTCAATTGTTTTGAGGGTTGAGGAAGAGGGTTGCTGTGGGTTTTTTTTCTTCCACTGTCTCCAGCCTGGTCCCACAGGCTGAATGTCCTTTTGTGTGCTCCTGGAATACATCTCCCAGCTGCATTTCATCAGACAGGAACCCGGTTCACACCCCCAGGACGGTTCCACCACTCAAACCAAGGCTTGGCTAAGTGAGGTTACCCTGGAGATCCACCTGCAAAGCAAACACCTCATTCACAGAACACTCACTTTGGGTACACCTGAAGAAAAAATATCCTGCCTGGTTTTTATTTGCAGAAATGGTATCCATCCAAAAGATGTTGAGGAAATAAAAAACAACTCAAAGTCTAAATTCCCTGTCTACGCTCTCTGCATACTGAATTTGTTACGCAACCTCATTTATTTTGTGCCCACAGATTCCGACAATTCTTTCTTCACACTACTACCGGTTTGAAAAATTAAAAATGGATTCTATTCCACAAATCCTCCACACATAAAAGGTAAACTTAAACTGTAAACTTATTAAATATGCACATTTTGTATTAGTTTCTACTTCAAAAGAAAATAATTGTACAAGATAAATTTGAAAGAAAGTAAACTAAGTCGAAAAGATTCGCACAGAGCATAAAAACGGAACATATAAAAATCAAGAGCTTCTAACTTAACTTACTGCATGCTAGATATTATTCCATAATAGCTCTTATAGAAAGGGTCAAAATGTTTATTATTTTTTGGTTTTTGAAAATAAAATAATATCTATTTGCCTTATCAAAAGTTTATGTTTACATAAAAGTCAAGAACTAGTAAAAGACTTTCATACAAAGAGTGAAACAAATGACTAGAGTCCTTCTGAATGGGCACTGTGATGAGCTTTTTAATTACAAAATAAAGAAAAAAAAGTCCATCATGATTACCATTAAAGATTTATATTTATCAAGATCTGCCGCATTCAAGAACTTCAAAAGATTTCACTACTTGTATCTGGCATCTGCCTGAATACAGTGTTTCATTTAAAAAAATTAAATTCTATGTAGTTTTAATTGTTATTTAAATTATTTCTCTTTAAAGGAGCTTATTTAAATGGAAGTTTAACTTCTGACAAACCAAGATATAACCTAACCTTCTTCTAATATAGATGAATCTTTTATTAAATAAATAATACTCTGGGACTGTCTGTAAACATGTTATTTAAGACACCAGGAACTGACTTGACTGAGAAGATACCAAGAAGATAATTTACAGAAGTCTGTATGAGCGTTTAGCAACCAAATCTTTTCTACAGCAGCTCTATTTCACTTCATTTATCTAATTCACATCCACGATCAGTTTTGTTAAGAAAATTATTCTAAGTTTAAATCAGGAGTGTATGCATTCTAACATACGAATAAAACAGCTGGGACACAATGAGATCACTCTGTTCTAAAATCTCAAAAAACAAGATCACAAGAAACAATTTGTATTCTTTTCTAAGAAGCTACTACTGTGTCATTAATTAAGGAGTCAATACACAGGAAAAGGAAAATTTGTTAGAACCATGTTTTCCGTTTAAAACAGTGATTTATTTTGCAACCTTAAGATTCTGATTTGGAGCATTTTAATTATAAATGTATTTTCTACCAAATGTAAGTCATTAAATAGAAATGAATTGTTACCTTGAAAAAAATTAAGACCATTAATTTCTGGGAATATACCAAAAAATGCAAAAGAACAGAAGTTAACTTTTTATACATTTATCTATTGGTAAAAATGTGTGTGTACAGAGAGAGGACAGACAGAGAGTATATCTGTCTCACTAGCAAACAAAAGCCAGACTTCTTTTTTCCTTAAGGAAAACAAGTAAAAGTAAAGTGGCCTTAGACAAACAACGATTAAAATGGATTATTTAAAGCAAAGTTTCCTATCAGCCCTGGTAACCTAATTCATTCTGCTCAACACATTTCAGCCTCGTGTGATGATCTGAAAACACAGAACTCAGCAAAGCTACAGTGCGACAAGTGGACTTAGGTGGGGTAAGTGGCCATGTGGGTGCTCCCATGTAGAAACACAATGGTCTTCATTCTTTACTCTAACTGATATGTAGGGTCTAAATATTCCTTTTTCCCCCAAACAGTGACATCTACGGGATTTGTTTTCACTACTCACATTTCCTTAACCAATTCAAGTACCCCAGATCATTCACAGTACGTAACAGTAATAAAGAAATAACTTCAAAACAAAGAAACAACTAAATTACATAAGAAGTTCCTAACATTTACTCAGAAACAGATAAGCAACGATACGAAGGTATATAAAGCACAAAGACCATATTCCTGAACACCTCACATTTTCATTTATACAACATGTTCAAGATATCAGAGTGAAACACAGCAAAAACGTACCTTGAAGATGGCAACATGCTCGTAGGCTTGAAGTTTGTCATAAACGGATTAGTCGACTCGTAATCAAACCTCTCCTGATGAGCTTCACCGAACGCACTGGGGGATTTCAAGTCAGTAGAACTGTCTGATCCCCCATTGCTAAGTTTATCTGACCTCTTGCTATCTTTTTTTCCAGTCACTCTTTCAAAAAGACTAACTTTCTCCTTTTTCTCCTTTTTAATTTCTTTTCTGATTTCGACAGGTTTGGAAAACAGACTAATGTTTTGATCCCACGTTGCTGGGCTTTCTTCAAATGGATTCTTCTGTCTTGGCAGTGTAGCAAATTTTTGGGGTAACGAAGCACTTACATTGGTAAATGGGTCATTTTGTGCTTCAAGTGCAGCTTCGTCAACGGTGCTGTCAGGCTGGTTCACTTTAGAAGTATCAACACTTAATGTCCTTCTGTGTGGAGATTTCAGACTCCCTGCAAACAATCTGTCATTAGTATATTATCAATGAGACATGGTATCACAGTTCATGACATGCAGAAAACCCAGTTTAGCTTAGATCTTGAAGCTTTGCAATTCAATGTCAGTTCAACACAGTGATGAGTAACTAAGCTATTTAAAAAAAAATAAAAATTAACAGCCGTGGCCTTGACTTTGTGGTTCAGAAATGTTTATAGATAGAAACCCAGCAAAATTTTGTTTCCTGTGTGAAGAGTAAGTTCTACAGACAAGACAGCTATGACTAGTGTGCCATTCCAGAAAGTAACTCTAATCAGTTATCGCATAACTTTGAAGAAAGGAACATCTTTTCAGTTCTTTGTATAAGCCAGGTTTAAAAATTGGTGATAATTTTTTAACTTTTTCATTAAACTTATTTCTCACAAGGTGAGAAATTTTGCCTACAGTTCCCTCTGGAATGCAATGCAATGCTTCTTTACAATATACTCTCAAACGAGATCATAAGGCGAAAAAAGTGCTAAATGATCATACATTATGACCAATATAAGTTATTTCTTAGGCTCAGAATTACCCAACTTAAGGAGTGGGGAAAAATAGGTCCACAATATCTCTTTGGGCCTTGTTATTGCTTCATAAACTGAAGAAACACTTTGAATGCTGTAAAAGCAGTAAACTGTAATTGTAAGGTCTTGAGTTTTACTTACCACCTTCATCAACCGAACCAAAAGACTCCAGCTGACGCCTGAAAAGATGAGAGTAGCCAACAGTGCCAGATTTCACCTTTTCCGAGGAGACGTGAGGTCCCGTTAAATCGGACATCGAATGAGCTGAGGACAAACGCTGAGGCCCCAGAAGGAAAGGTTTTTTTGGTTTAGATTTCATCTGTACTTCACTACTACACACCTCTATGTTTGCGTCAGGTATGTGAGTACTTGGGATGATTGCAGAGGATGTATCGGAAAACGTCCCGTCATTTTTTCGACCTTTCATTTTGTCTTTTAGTTTAGCAAAAGGGGATTTGGTTTTGTCCTTCATCGACAAATCAAACATACTTGCTGTCATGTTATTCCTCATAAACTGAATATTGACCTTTATTTCTCCTCTGTCTTTAGTTCTCTTCCCTTGTCTGGACTCTAGGGGAAACCACCTTAAAGAAGAAAACGAGTAAATTAAGCTGTGTTTTCTTGAGATGCTCATTAAACTCTGGTTAGTTGGTTAATGTATCTGGTTAGTACAATTTGAAATATGACAGCCCAAATCCTATACCTGTACCAGCTATACATGTATTGAGAAACTTCTTTCCTGTTTGTTTTTGAAGAGAAAACTCACTAACTAAGCAAGTATAAAGCCCTTTATAGAGTTCAACTGTTTCAAAAACAAAAAAAACCCCTCTGGCAACCTACTAAACTTCATCAAAACCAAAGGAGAATTTGTATCTCAGGTTAATTATAAACACAGATACATTTTATTTGTTATTTAAAAGAACACTTGATACTCTTCAAGTGTCCTTTATTTAGCAGTGATGTATGCTGACATATACTATGTGGCAACTATCTCCTCTGGTAACCTTTTCTCCTATGATTTTGCACATATTTATACACTGAAAAACATTTCCCCCTCTGTCCCTTCCTTTTAACCACTGGTTTAGATTAGCGCTGGAAAAGAAATATCTGAGATGCCTCAATAGTCAACCACCATTTCAGTTCTGCAACTGCATCCCTACAGACACTGACAGTAACCCCAGGAGCACGGGGTGCAGAACTCTGAGCACACAGGTGTATTTACAGCCATCCTTCTCTTTTTCAGGTCACCAGGAGGATTACCTTCAGAAATATTTCCACAAGCTTTGGAACCATGATGCAAATCCCCACTCCTTGAAAAGAGATCAAAGAGGTGATCATCTGCTTCAAAAAGCCAAGTGTGCTTCTTTGCCAGGTCTGACAAAAACTTCACTATTATCCAAGTATGTTATTCATTCCCTGTTGTGCTCCATTGTCCCATGAACCATCTGCGGAATTATGGCTCAATCTTCCCTCCACCACTTAACTCAAACGAATGACCAACAGACAATCTCTTTTCCACAACCATCACCAACAGCCTTTTCCTATTTCAAAAGCTCATTACCACAATTAAGTAACTTTTGAACTGGAGACCAAGAAATTAAACTGCCTATTGGCACAGATGCAAAATTGATGGTATATTTATACATACATTATTCAGCCCTGCCAAATAAAGAATACAGGGTTAGGAAAGGAGAAAAATAACCCCCCATTTCCTTTCAGATTTCAGAAATTTTTTTAAGGATGACAGCTGAAATCAAATTTTTAGGCAGAGGTAATATTTTTTGAGTTGAGAGAATCGTTCTAAAAGTGACACACCAAAGAAGTAACAAAAGGATAGAGAATATTAAACCTTTTATTTTGTTGCTTTGTGATGTCCACAAGATTTTATGTTTCATACTGAACCAGAATAACTCAGAAATATCAGACTTCCTCTGTCCTGGCACTGAACAACATGAATCCAGACCAGTAGACCCAGAAGTTCAAACCAGTAGGAGGATAATTAAATCTTCAGGAATAAACTTTTTCTTCTGTTGTGAGGTGACTTCATTTATGTATTTTAAATGAAATGCAAAACCTGAAATATGTGTCTGAAGAAGATGGATTATTTTTCCTTTTAGTTAATAACATTTCACTTCTTTGGTAACTGGTTCCAGAAACACTTCAAGTCATCTATAGCCTCGTTACAGAAAACACACACAACAGAACCAAATTTTTTTTCTGCTGCAAAAAATAATACTGCAAATATTGGAAGACAAGACAGCCTACTTTCTTTAAAATCTTCTTTAAAAGAAAATATGTTCATATATTCCCTTAAAATAATACAAACAACACACTCCGATACTGAGTGAGCCGTGCTCAGTACAGATAAAAAATCCAAACCAGAAATCACCCTGAAACTGAGGAAATCCTCCCATGACTCCTTAGACAAACACTAAACATACACATAACTACAAATAAGGCTCACGAGTATTTTAAGAGATGTAATAGGCAGACAGGATGTCACTTTTTGACGTTCAAATTTAATGGCTTGGCCTACAAAGTAACAAAACATGGCCTTTTTCTCTCTCTTCACAAGTCTTCAACCTTAATACCGTATTTCTGATAAGACTGCTGAACTTTCATATGTTCCTACACAGAAATTACCAAAACTTCAAACTGATGTATGACATTTGTTAACTTGTTTTAGAACTATGTCAAGACACACATTCTTAAGCTTTTGATGTGTGGAAGAAAGTATTTTATTTCAGAAAATAATTTAACTCAACTCTTGGCAATGCTGTGCCACTCCCAATACCTCCACAATACCACAGCAATAACTCCACTAATTATTATTTTGAAATTCACCTCTTCTTCAACATTAAAAATAAGTTCAGCTGGGAAAACAAAGAAACTCTCCTTTTCCCAGGTAGGCAACAGAACAGCATCAGGGACTGAGCCTCACACCTGATGGGACCAGGTTCAACACTACTCCTGAGCCCAACAGAAATGAATCATCAGCTCTTTTGCTCCAGCAAAATTCCTCTGGACTTCAGTGGAATTTCTATTTGAATAATGATTGCTGGATCAAATCTTTGTATAAAAGACAGATATTTAATTTTCAGAGGCATTTCAAGGAGGCTCCTTTGTTACCTTGGAGAGTTTATCTTGTTTTAGTTACAATGAAGGTTCCATATGCTTCAGCTAATAACAAGAAAATATGAGACTCGAATCTTGATTTCCTTCAAATTCAAAGGCAACTGATTACTTTCTTAAACAGATGAGAACAAATGCAGGCAATGCATTTGTGTGGAGCTGCACGTGAATGAGCAACTGAGTCTGTAAATGTTTCTTATTAGAATCTGTTTCGACAACACATGGGCGTGAGCAACAAACAGAAACAACAGCACCGTATATAATCGAAAAAAGTGTTGGAAAATGAAGTCCTCTGTTTTCAGATAACAACACTTGGGCCCTAAAACACTAAATTCCACTATACCACTGCCAATTTAAAAAATTGTAATGTATTATAAAAGCCAATAAAACTTGCTATTTTGGTTTTGTTTACAGTACTTTTAGCCACAATAAATGCTCCATTTGTAAGCCTGCCATGGGCTTATTCTATACACATCCCGTACAAAGTAGGAAAATAGCCAATAACATACATGAACAAAACAGGGTGGCTTTTATGAGAGCAGATGCCCTTTTATTTAATAACCAAATATTACATCCGGTCTTGCAGACCGTCTTTATTTAAACAGACCTTGTAGAAAGTCTGGCAAATTTTCCCAACTTCAAAGGAAGCCCTATTGCCTTCTGAATCACATTCATACTTCTTGCTCTCACCTTCCAATGTTCTGTAAGGCAATGTCCTCCATACACCCTCTGATTTCAACTTTTCCCCTGTGGCTTCGATCAGAACAACCCTTGCTTTTTTCCCCTTGCTTTTTTTCAGTGACCTAATGAGCTTTGCCTGCCTTGCACAGGTTCCTGATAATTTTTAAGTAAAATATAAATTGCCACTCTGTATGATTACAGGTTTTTCTGAACACGTAAAGAGATGATCAACATTCAAGTCTGAATATGAACAATTCTGCTGACCAGGCAGCCCTGAAAAACTAAACCTCTGTCTGAAGAAACATGTATGATTTCAAACCATGATAAAATTGATTTTGGCCATACCTACAATAAGGGGTAGAAAAAGCAAACTCTCTTATTCCTAGGAATGAGAATAATCATCTCCTGCATACTGTTAAAGTAAATTGTGCAGTATTAGCAGCAGTAACCCCCTTTTATTTACCTTAGTAAAGACAGACAGGAAGCAGGAAGGAGAAAACTGAAATAAACTGCTATAAATGAGCAAGTTACAAAATGCTGGCCTGCCAATTCCATTTAAAGAGCTAGTGATATACTAACCTACTTACACTTCCAACACATTTTCTTCAACTGTTTTTTTCCTCTGCTTTTCTGGTTTCATTTGTCCTTCAAATCTGCCACAGAATTTGACAGTCCCAAGTCCTTTCCCCCTCTCTCCTTTGAAGAAGCATCACTCAGCCTATTCTGCTCCCCATGTAATAGTGACAGGACAGGCTGACGGTGTGGGTAAGAAAAACAGTAACAGCACACGTAAGGAAACCCACTACGTAATTTCAATTACATTTTAATTATATACTTTAACTACCTCCAAAACCACTGGGTAACTTGTCTATCAATTTCAACAGGAATCAGAAGTCTTCTAGCCAGCACATTCAACCTGTGCATGACAGATGATCTCCTGACTCCATCTTCTTGCCAGGGCCAAAGAAGGAAAGTATTGAAGGAATTTTCCCACCCATTTTCTTGCTTCTCAAATACACCACTCTGCCTTCACTCCACCAGTAATTATCTACCGAGCTGAGTTTTGCTTTGCTGGAAGCATTTGATTGCACTCTTACAATTTTGCAAAGTCTTTATTTTAATTCACAAATTACAAAAGGAGTTCCGCTAAAATCCACGTGATCATCACAAGGCTTCTAACCTTGATTTTACAGCTAAAAATCTGCATCCTGACCTGCTAAGCACCTTTAATCTTAATTGGCAGATTCTTCCAAACCTACCTATAAAGGACCATCAGAATCCCAATGGCAGAACATGTCCACCAGTTGTCACAGGAAAGAAGTAACTCTTCATCTTCGATGGCTACTGTCACCTCAGATACACTGAAGGAATTCATGTCACAAAACCCCACTAACAAAAACATCCACAGTTAATTGATAAAAAACAACTTCCAGAACTGTCTGACATTTCCATTAGCAGAATCTGCACTTCGAAAAATGCAGAAGTATGTTCTGTGATAAATCAACCCGATACCATACTGAGAGACTGCCCCAAGAGTCAGCAAGTAGGAAAATTAAGGCCAGGGGACAAGCACAAACTACATCGTGTAGGAGGGGAAATTCAGAAGAAAAGAGATTATTTATTAAAATAAGTGATGACACTCACAAAGTTAACACTATTACTTTCTAGAAGCCAACTAAAATGACATATTTAAAGTAGAGTTTAAAATAAATATTACAGAGTGACATTTTAACACCACAAAACATATGGGAATTGAGAGATATCCCAACAGCCTCACTGTGGGGTTAGCTAGCATCAGCTGGAATCAAAGTAATTAAACTCATCTTACTTATTATTTCGGCTAAAGGCTATGTGAGTACTTTTGTTTTAGAAACAAAATAACTGAAGGTATGAGAATTAAAGCCAGTTATTTCAGTTGAGTGTGTGTGCAAGAATGTGTGTGTGTGCACAGAAAATGGAGAAGCGTTTCAATCCAGATGGCACCTTGACTCAGAATTATGACTTAGAGGATGTGCATGCATTTGTTGATGAAACGTAAATGCTGGGAATATTTCTAGATAATTTGAAAATATCATTGTATTTCCATAAAGCTACAACTGGGCAAAACATTTTTGCTTTCTCCTATAATTATATTTCTCTTCTGCTCTCCACTACTAACCTTCCTTCCTTTTTTTTTCACATTTACTGAGTGGTATCACAAAACAACCCGTACGGAATCCCCAGGCTGCTTATTATTTGTGTGCCTGTTAAAAATTTCTCAGTTTCTACTCCTCCTACTTTTGACTCAAGTGGAATGAGGTTTTAAACATAACATAATTTCTGATAATTTCTGTTACAACTTGCCATTTCCGCTACAATTGAGGTCTGCCACTTAAGATGAATTTTTCCCATTTGAGACTAAAAATTAGTAAATAAATGTGTTGTGTTTTTCAGAACTATTAAAAAGGTGCTACTCATTAACAAGCACTGAGCCCAAATATACTACCTATTTACTGGCTGTTTGC